>JAFMOD010001785.1:80879-101385 GCA_019802435.1 Corydoras maculifer
CTGAGGACGAGGTACAGAGACATACAGACTGAGGACGAGGGAAAGAGTCATACAGACTGAGGACTGGATACAGAGACATACAGATTGAGGACGAGGTACAGAGACATGCAGACTGCGGACGAGGGAAAGAGTCATACAGACTGAGGACTGGATACAGAGACATACAGATTGAGGACGAGGTACAGAGACATGCAGACTGCGGACGAGGTACAGAGATATAAAATGACAGGGGTACAGAATGGAGAGAGGATTCAGATAAATGACAGGGGTACAGACTGAGGACGATGTACCTGCACTAACGTCTGTTGTACTGTGGAACTCATTTAATTATTATATTATATACATTATACACATTTAATTATTATATTATATACATTATACACATTTAATTATTATATTATATACATTATACACATTTAATTATTATATTAGAGGGTCAGTGCAGTCACTGGTACACTACTCTGCATTTAATTACAGTTACATTAAGATCCTTTAATTATCTCTCAGAGCTTCATCAGTGCAAATGATAGTTTTGAGGACAGAATCAGTCGTTATTCTGTAGTCACAGTGCAGATCATGTTTTTGTTACCACCAGCTTTGTACAACTTATTCCCCCTTTCGCGGGACAGTGGGGTAGCGCTCATCACTTCTGCCTCTCAGTAAGAAGGTACCGACCGGGTGAGGAGTCTGCATGTCCTCCCTGTGCCTGGATGGGTTTTTACTGTGAGACTCCTCTGGCAACCTCCCAAATTCCTCCCAAAGCCCTCCTGACCGTATCATTTGTAACTTTTCCCGTTACGCTGATGTTGTCTTGACATTAAACTTTTAAAACGACTTTAATTGTTCATTGCAGCTCTCAATGGGTCGTGGACAGCTTGTAGAAATGAACACTTTAAAAAAAAAAATAAATAAAATTAATGCTCATTGATTTTGTGCTGGGCGGCACTGTGGCTTAGTGGTTGGCATGTTCTCCTCTCAACACTAGGGATTCCCGGTTCGAATCCCCATCTGGGTGGAGTTTCCATGTTCTCCCCGTGTCCGCGTGGGTTTCCTCCGGGTTCTCCGGTTTCCTCCCACAGTCCAAAAACATGAATCAAGTCAATTGAATACTCAAAATTACCCCATATAGAGTGTGTCTGTGTGAGTGAGTGTGTGCCCAGCGATGGATTGGCGCCCTGTCCTGGGTCTGTCTGCCCAGCGCCCAAAACGTTCTCCCCTGGATGGGCATGGGGAACCCCACCGCGACCCTAGTAGAGGATAAAGAGGGAGATAATTGATGGATGAATGATTTTGTGCTCATTTTTTTATCTTGAAAAAAAAGAGACAGTCAGACATGTGCAGCATTCTCGTTGCCATGGTAACCACCATTTGTTTTTGTTTTTTTGCCAGTTGCCCTTCTCTTTGAACTTGTGATGTTTGGAGGCATGAGGGCGAAGCGATCATTCTCAGTTCATTCACTCTGCATGTATATGTATGTTTAAATGTTTTTTTTGTAAAATACGTTTGTTTGGTTTGGTTTGGGGCGGCACGGTGGCTTAGTGGTTAGCATGTTCTCCTCTCAGCGCTAGGGATTCCTGGTTCTAATCCCTATCTCGGTGAAGTTTCCATGTTCTCCCCGTGTCCACGTGAGTTTCCTCCGGGTTCTCCGGTTTCCTCCCACAGTCCAAAAACATGGATCAAGGTCAATTGAATTCTCCAAATTTCCCCATATAGAGTGTGTCTGTGTGAGTGAGTGTGTGTCCAGTGATAGATTGGCACCCCGTCCTGGGTGTATCTGCCCAGCGCCCGAAACGTTCTCCCCTGGATGGGCATGGGGAACCCCCCGCGACCCTAATAGAGGATAAAGCGGAAGATAATGGATGGATGATTTGGTTTGTATTCTATAAAAGTCAGTTGCAACTTCATGACCCTGAGAAAACGTGGGTTCTGAGCTGACACCTGTTTTGAACCCCTGACCTCCCGCTGCCAAATAGATGATTTGATGTATGTCATTTCTAATGATTCCACTGTAAAGAGTGTTTGTTCATTTTTTTGGTCTGTTGAGTGTACCTGTAATCCTCCAAATTGCCCTATATAGAGTGTCTGTGTGAGATTGGCGTCCTGACCTGGGTGTATCTGCTCAGCGCCCGAAACTTTCTCCCCTGGATGGGCATGGGGACCCTCTCTGCTGTTCTAGTAGAGGACAGAGTAGAAGCTAATGTAGGGATGGATGGAGTGCACCTATAGTGCCCCGCCCCTCTGTACCTGTAACACCTGTCCCTCTATAGAAATGCCCCTCTCTCTGTACCTACCCCAGTAATACTCAGCTGCATTATATCTCAGCTCAATTCTTTTATTCTTTTTATTACACTTGCTTAATAGTAAAATATATCTCTTTCTTTCTCTCTCTCCCTCTCTCTCTCTCTTACACACACACACACACACACACACACACTCTTTCACGCTCCCACAGAGATCTTAGTATAACCTGTGTGTCTGTAAAGCTTAACCTTGGAGAGATGGTTTCCATTTAGGGACTATAAAGCCTTGAAATGCTTGAGAGTTTTGGGGATTTCTGGAGGCGGGTCATTGACCTGCTAGAGACTGGCCTGAGTTCAGTTATGCACGCAGGACGAAGACATAAATTAGACTGGAAGACAAAGTTTGTGGACCCCGTGGAGTGACCTGGATTAGGCTGAAATACAGTTTGGTGTGATTTCTAAAACACCTGAGCACATGATTCCACTTTTCTTCTCCTTTTCTGAACACAAATCACTCTCACCGCAGGTGACCTACACGTTCGAACCCCCGCTCCGGGGGTAAATCACTCTGGGGTAATTGAGCATGAGTACGATGCAGGTTTAGGATCTTGTATGGCTTTTCCATGACACAAATGTTATCCTTTAGAAACATTAAAAGCCCCAGATTTTGGACGCTGTAAGCACCGAGAGCAGCTCAACCACCCCAACCCACCCCTCTCGCCTCATTCTCCTGCCTCTCTTTAAATTGGAGAGTGAGTCTGTTTTTTAAAACTCTCACAAACAGCTATGGTCTTTTTTAATTAAATACACACAGGGCGGCACAGTGGCTTAGTGGTTAGCATGTTCTCCTCTCAGTGCTGGGGATTCCAGGTTCCAATCCCAATCTGGGTGGAGTTTTCATGTTCTCCCCGTGTCCACGTGGGTTTCCTCCAGGTTCTCCGGATTCCTCCCATAGTTCAAAAACATGGATTTAAGGTAAGTTGAATGCTCTAAATTGCCCTATATAGGGTATGGGGTGTGTGTGTCTGTGTAAGTAAGTGTGCCCAGCGATAGATGTCCTGGGTGTATCTGCCCAGCGCCCCACACATTCTTCCCTGGATGGGCATGGGGACCCCCCCCCCTGCAACCCTAGTAGAGGATAAAGATAATGAATGATAATGAATACACACAAACATAGGAAGAACATGCAAACCTCTCAAAAATAATAGGAACCTTATTGCTGTGATGTAATAGCACTAATCACAGCATCACTGCTCCCTCCATCCATCCATCCATCCATCCATTATCTTCCGCTTTATAGGGTCACGGGGCGGAGTTCCCCATGCCCATCCAGAGGAGAATGTTCCGGGCATTGGGCAGATACACCCAGGACAGGGCGCCAATCCATCGCTGGGCACACACTCACTCACACAGACACACTCTATATGTGGAAATTTGGAGACTTCAATTGACCTTGATCCATGTTTTTGGACTGTGGGAGGAAACCGGAGAACCCGGAGGAAACCCACGCAGACACGGGGAGAACATGGAAACTCCACCCAGATTGAGATTCGAATCGGGAACCCCTAGTGCTGAGAGGTGAACATGCTAACCACTCAGCCACCATGCCGCCCTCTCCTCCCTCCCTTTATTTAAAAAATTAATGAGTGGTGAAGTTCGTGCTGTCAGATTGGCATCTGGTTAGAGGTCATATCATATGTGGACACTTGCATCGATTAATGTAAAACAAGAAGGTGCTTCCAGATACTAGTAGTGTTTGGGGACATGCTTTCTGTCATATTAAAAGTGTCGAACCCCAGCGACCATTATGGGGATTATAACACTTCCATTGTGTAGTTACAGCGCCGGATTAAACTTCACACAGAACCCTCACGGTTGTTTAAAAGAGTCGGCCGGCCGCTCTGTTAGGGCAATGGATGAAGACATGTGGAGCGCTGGAGTCCGGCAGCGGCAATTATTCATCATGGTTAAACAGTGCCACATGTGGTGTTTCCTTCTCACAGCTACGGCAACACAAATCCATTAGCGGTTTGTTGGAAAGGAAACGGCGAGATGGTTTAATGATGCCGGGTTCGGTTCTGCGGGTCGCTCCGGAGTCAGAGGGTTTCAAGTTAAAGCAATGTGCATCGAGTTCAGCTTTAACAAACACAGCGCCGTGGAATGTTCCAGAGTCGCATCAGAGTAAACACACTGCTACAGGCATGCAGTGTAATATCACACACACACTTATACACACACAGAGCCCAGACATGCATTCTTATTTAAAAATATTGTACAAAAGTAAAAACAAGTCCCGACATCACTGCATCTTTCCTCATTGGCCACTTTATTAGATTCACCTCTCTGTTTCTACTATGCGCTGATGAATGTTGCATATGTTATCGAGTTTTCCTATAACAGACTGTAGTCCGTCTGTTTCGTCACCACCACACACAAACATGTTCCCTTAGACGTTACTATTGTGCAACAGTGCAGCTCTTACCACTTAGCCATGGAGCCTACAGCTTTAACATCCCAAAGACAGAAATTACAGACGTACACTATCAAGAACAAGTTCAGAAATTTGGAGTTGAAGCTCTCGATGTCTCAACAGTTGTATCACAGCAGCGATCTTTGCAAACCTCTTGGACATGTAGTAGGACTTTTGATCTTTACGGTTTATATACCACATTAAGCACTGATTACACGGCAACACATAGTTCTTTTCTCGTCCACACCCATGGACTGCAGTTCAGCGCACTGTTCACTATTACCTTGAATTTATCCTGTGATGCCGTGAAACGCAGTGAATGTGTGAATCACTCTGGACCTTGATAAGAGTCAGCATGTCCTCCAGGAACAGCACATGATGTGAGAAATGCTGATTTGTGATTAACCTTTCACTAAATTCTCACATTCTCAATATAAAAGCATTTAGACAGTGGTGAAAAAGAGGGGGTGGTTCTGTTGGTGGTGGGATGGTGAAGGTTTTGGTGGTGGTGGTGGTGGTTTTGTTGGTGATGATTGTGGTGTTGGTGCTTTTGATGGTGGGGTTGTTGGTGGTAATGTTGTTGGTTGTGGTGGTGATGATGGTGTTGATGGTGGTGGTGGTGATGGTAATGTTGGTGGTGGTGTTGTTGGTGGTGGTAAATGGTGTTGGTGGTGGTGTTGTTGGTGGTGGTAAATGGTGTTGTTGATGGTGATGATGGTGGTGGTGTTGTTGGTGGTGGTAATGGTGGTGGCATTAAATGGTGGTAAAGGTGGTTGTGGTAGTGGTGTTGGTGATGATGGTGGTGGTGGTGTTGTTTTTGGTGGTAGTGATGCTAATGGTGGTGGTGGTGGTGTTGTTGGTGGTGATGGTGGTGGTGGTGGCAGTGGTGTTGGTGGCAGTGGTGTTTTTGGTGGTGGTGATGGTAATGGTGGTGGTGGTAAATGGTGGTGGCAGTGGTGTCGGTGATGGTGATGGTGGTGGTGGCAGTGGTGTTGGTGGTAGTAGTGTTTTTGGTGGTAGTGATGGTAATGGTGGTGGTGGTAGTGGTGTTGGTGATGTTGGTGGTGGTGGTGTTTTTGGTGGTGGTGATGATAATAGTGATGGTGGTGGTAGTGGTGTTGGTGATGTTGGTGCTAGTGTTGTTGTTTGTGGTGATGATGGTAATGGTGGTGGTGGTAGTGGGGTGGGTGATGTTGTTGTTGGTGCTTGTGTTGGTGGTGATGGTGGGGTTTTGGTTGGGTTTGATGGTGGTGGTGGTGGGGGGGGGCTTAGTTTATAAAAGGGATCCAGCCGTCAATAAGGACGGTGTTGTGTGGTGTAAACGTATGCTGACTGTATTCTATAAGCACATTCTAAATGGTTGTTAAGTTCTTTACAAAATGTGGAACAGCTTATGGAAGGCTCTGTATGATTTCTAACCGAGACCACGTGTGGTCTCTTCTGTATGAAGACGCTAAGCTAGAACAGACATGAGATCTCATAAGACCGGATCTCAGTGGCATGAAGGCATTACCGCGTTTTTATAAATTTTATACAAACTTTGTTTAAAATGCTGGATATTCAGTAAAGATGCAGTGATCACTTTTTGATAATGATGAGAACAGCTGCTTTGGTTCTAAAGGTGTTTATGAGCAGAAGTGTGTTAATAGTCATGGTTTGCACAATAAACCCTTTTCTCCCTAAACCGCTGTCAGTCATGACCTGTCTACAGTGATGCATGTGTACCTCCTGTAATGAAACCATGCTGGACCGTTAGGATATTGATTCATTGATTTATTGATCGCAGCGACATGGTGGTATGGTGTTTAGTATGTCTGTCTCTCAGAACTCTGGATTCCAGGTTTGAATCTTGATCTCTGTGGAGTCTCCATGTTCTCTCTGTGTCCACATTGGTTCAAGCGTTTCCTCCCACTGTCCGAAAACATGGATTCAAGGTGAATTGACTACTCTAAATTGCACAGTGTGTAGTGTGTCTGTCTGTGCAAGCCCAGTGATGGATTGGCGCCGTGTCCTGGATCTATCGGTCCAGCGTCCTCATAGTTACTGTGGGATAAACACCATCTGGTTTTTCATCTGAGCTGATTCACCCTGTACATTCACTGCGTTCATCAGCGCCAAACAGACAATCAGACAAACAGAGCATCTCTACATACCACAGATCAGATCTTCAGCTTATCATAATAAATCATGAGACTAACACAATACTGCTGCTCCCTTTCAGATGGACAGAGGTGGTGGAACCATCGAGATCCCATTACAAAACCTGCCCAGTGCCACATGATCTACTGGAAGGTAACAACCGTCTGTTAGCAACTACAGCCATGCCGTTCTGTTAAATCGAGATCTCACTAATCGTGTATGAAATGCTTAGAGATGCCGTTGCTTATCCTTTACTTTAAAGGAACCATGGTGCTGATGCTACAGTAAGATCAGATGAGTCTGATGTAATGCACATAAGCAAAAAGGAACGAGAGGGCGACATTATTGTGACTACATCGCCCGACGTCTAGTGGTGTACAGGTCCCCCCCCCTTACCGTGATTTATTCACAAAAATACACAAAAAATGTGTTTATATAAAACTAAATTAATAATAATCTGGTCTTTTGAGACATAATCTAGTCCGGTTTTTACAATGAACATTGATCACTGAGATAGCAGGGACTCTGGTGTGTAGAACAGCTTAATACTGACATCTAGTGGCCAAATTATACAACAACCACAACAGGAACTGGGCTCATCAGGAATCGGCTCACTGTTCATATTAATCTGTATAATTTTACAAGACCTGCCTTAACATTATTGGCAGTAATTCACACCTCAATTTGATCAATGCGTGATATACAATGCATTATATATATATATATATATATATATATATATATATATATATATATGTTGTATTATCAGATTTAAGAACCAGAATTACATATTTTATAATAAATATTATATATATTACACTACACCAAATGCACTACATTAAACGTGACCCCATCCCCCAACAAGACTCCGTGCATTTAAATGATGTGTTATGATAATTAAGCACCTGAACACAAGAGACAAGTGTGTTATTACGATTAACATTACGCACACACACACACACACACACACACACACACACACACACACACACACACACACACACAGCCTCCAGTGTTTTATTGTTATTATTAGTTTAGCAGTAATGACCCTCTGTAGATTATTATTTTATTATTCATTCATTCATTCATTCATTATCTCCCGCTTATCCTCTATTAGGGTCGCGGTGGGGTTCCCTATCCCCATCCAGGGGAGAACATCTCGGGCGCTGGGCAGATAGACCCAGGACAGGGCGCCAAATTATCGCTGGGCACACACTCACTCACACAGACACACTCTATATGGGCAAGTTTGAGAATTCAATTAACTTGATCCATGTTTTTGGACTGTGGGAGGAAACCGGAGAACCCGGAGGAAACCCACGCAGACACGGGGAGAACATGGAAACTCCACCCAGATGGGGATTCGAACCGGGAATCCCTAGTGCTGAGAGGCGAACGTGCTAACCACTAAGCCACCGTGCCGCCTATTATATTATATTATTATATTATTTAATTATTAAATAATTTCTGTGGTTCTATAAGCACACAAAGTTCCCTGGTGACTGTAGTCTGTTGCTTAGCGACATATAAACACAACACACTAACAAGTTGGAGTTTGTGGCGAAGTATTGTCGAGGTTCTGCATGGTGCATACCTTTTTATTAAAATTCCTGGTGGTTGTTCACTCTGTAACAGAATCACCAGAGGAAGCGTTTGATTTTGGAGTTTTCCCTTAATTTGCCTGCAGCACCCCTGGCCTGGTCATGACCCAGCACGTCCTCACGCCTGGGTCTGACTGTACATTAGGGCTTAATTGATGGTAATGACTGTGTACAGGGTGAGAGATGGTGGGAAAGGCAGCATGTCGTTTGTGCAGGTGAATTACACATCCTTTCTTTAATCTGGTCCGGTCTATTTAAATACTCTCTCAATTCTGTACAGCATTAATAAATCTAAATGAGATTTTGTAGATTTTTTGCTTTGACTGGTGAAGTTACAGTTTGTCAGACTTGAATGAACTCTGAGGAAGCCACATTCATTCATGTATTCACTTATTCATTCATCATCAAGTGGATTATTAAAAAGTACATTAAAGTCTGTCGGACCGGTTTGATCCTGTTCTGACTTGTGGTGACGTGTGAGTGCTTGAGGGAGGAAACAGTTATTATAATTAGGGTAATTTTAATAATCAAATCCAAATTATTTATTTATTTATATATATATATATATATATATATATATATATATATATATAAAAATTCAATTTATTATTATTTTTTTTTATAAACTGTATATACATATATTTATATATTATATTTATAGTTAAATATTTGATATTATATTTGTAGTTGTATATTTTATATTATATATATATATTCATCGTTGTATATTCTATTATATTTCACATATATATACTGTATTTTTACCTCATTTTCTTCTTTAAATTTTAAATTTAAATTCTAACTTTAAAAGAACAAGCTAATCGGGGTCCGTGACCCGTAATTTCATTTTTGTCTCATGTACCACATGTGATAATAATGATAATAAGATTTTCTTGAATCTTGAATCTTGATATGATGTATGGGTGGAAGTATGGGTGGGACACACCTCTTAGTTTCAGCCTTAATGTTGTAAGGGCAGTCGTATGCTTGTGGTTAAGGAACCAGCCTTGCGAACTGAAAGCCCCCGGTTCAATTCCCAGCCCAACCAGGTACTATGGCTGAAGAAGTGCCGCACCTAACCCCAATCCGGGCATGTATACTCACTTCACTCAGTGTGTCTGTTTGTGAGAGTGTGTGTGTTTCACAGCACGTATGGGTTAAACGTAGAGGACACATTCCTCTGTGTGTAATACAGTAGGCAAACAAGATCACTCACACACTCACGAATGTGTGTCAGTGCATGTTGTAATGTCCATATAATAATGCTTGAGTGAGTTTGGTGTAAATTTATAATACATAAAATCGATAAAATCTGACCTCACAAATGCTCTTATGGATAAAAAAGCGAACCAATCCCACAGACGCCCTCCAAAATCTTATAAAAAGCAATTTCAAAAGGGTCGAAGCTGTAAACGCTGCACAACGGAGTTGTAATGTTTAGGTGTTTTGAAACTTTCCATGTAGTGTTTGTGAAAATGTCAGTTTGCACTGAGAGCTGTGAAAGTTTGAACGTAATGTATGTTGGTGTTTATGACATGATTGTGTTTGGTATAACGCTGACTGACGGTGAATGGAAAAACTGAATTTCAGACTGAAATAGGAAACAGACGAAGGTCTGACAGAGACCAGCATGGTGATGGGATAAAGGAACAGATGCAGAACCCAGATTTCCAACAGATTTGAGAAACATGGAACTGGTGGTCTCCATCACCCACATTCAGCACTGAGACAAAAACATCCACTGTACCAGATATTAATGTTGTTTTATTGCTTTAGTGAAAATCTGCTCAGGAAAGTTTATCAGAAAGTTTATCAGAGGGTGCAGGGTTTTCAGGCGGTCGCTTTCCTGAGACGAGGGTCTGAGTCTGGAAGCACTTACGCTTTTTCCACCACATAAAAGCCGAGACCTTTGTTTATGAAATGATCGGATTTGATCCTAAATCCTGTGCAAGTCAAGAAATTATGTAAAGATTTAAATAACAAAGCCTGGAAGTCTGTGACCTTTACACAGTTTCACAGTCTTAACATACACATCACCTCAGTCCTATGATAATAATAATAATAATAATAATTATTATTATTATTCATTGTACTTGCATGATCCTTTATACCTTTCACCTTAAGTGAAGACATAGCTTGTCTGCAGACTAGGGATGAGATAAAAACAGATTTTGATGGCATGATTAATGTTTAAAAGTTAATCATGATTATATAATTATTATGCAAAAATTACTTTACTAAAAAAGTGCTAGAAATCACAGAAACGATTCACCTCTTTTGTTTTTATTTACTGTAAACCCGAAATAACATTTTGTTATGAAAAAAAAAACAATTTAGGGCTTTTACTGAATTTTACTTTTATAACACAAATATTGAATTATTTTGTGAAACTCAAAGTTTTAAAAACATATTTATTTCCATTTGAAAATGAACCTAGGTTTTTACTGTAAAGATGAAGTGTGCTGCAAGTGGAATTTTTATTTTTGTACCGTTTGAGTTGCACTACTTTGTATAAAGTTCCAACTACTGGCAATACATATTTTTTTTATGAATGTTGCCATGGTGAATACGAAGTGCTCTTCCAATTAAATAATTGTAATGTTTTTAATCATGATTGATTGGCAAAACAATTTATTGTCTCTTTTTTTCTGCATTTATTCTCTGCACATGTTTACAGTTTAGTGGTTTGTGTATGTGTGCAACATGTGATGAATCTTTTAAACATTTTGTTAATTCAGTTTTTAATAAATTAGGAGATGATTTATGGAATCACATAATGGATGAAATAAAACTTGGTATCTGCATCTGTCTGTCTCTTCCTCTGTAGGTAATCAATCTGTGTTCTAATCATGGTCTGTTGTGTGTACAGGTGATTCTCCTGGCGTGTGGATGTATGATGGGGATGGTGGATGGACGAATACTTGTGGAGGATAGAGACCAGACACAGTCCACCATGTTGACGGTTCAGACAGATCAGAGTCGGCCTCAGTGGGCTGCGCTTTACAGTAAGTTACAGTCTGATCTTCAGTTGAAAGATTTTTCTCACCATCTAACAGTTTTTAACTGATCCAAATTAATAATTGTTTGCTCCCATGATGGAGCAAAGAGTAAGGTGTTAACTTTACTTTACCCAGCAAGGGAAACACTTAATGGGGATTTATGAGACGTGTGCACACATCACATGAGCATGGCGATTAAAGTAAAAAATTTGATAAACAACGAATCCAGAGATTTCTGAAGTGAATGTAAACAGAGGTTCCACTGTATTTTGGGTGTAGTACAGCAGTAATAGTGTATTTGTGGTGTAGTATCTTCACTTCTAACCATCCATCACTATCTGAACCCAGAAATGACTTTAAATTCCTGCTAATCCCTGAATCAGAAGTGTGTTAAGGACTGGTGCTCACATACTTTTGGGTGTGCCTACCTTGGGAAAATGCTCATGCAGTAAGAATGCAGTCATGTCCCAGGTTCACATCCAGTTCAGATTGATTATGTTTGTATTTGCGCAGCCGGATATTTAAGTGCAGTCAGATAACTGGACCTCGCGTCTGATCTGTGAGGATGTTATCTTAAAAATCTTCCTCTAAGAACTCGACATGTTAAATAATTAAAACACAGTTCGATCGCGATAAGAGGTTTTAAATGCAGCTCTGCATTGCTGCTGAATAAAAACAGATGGTAGATGGAGCATGTTAATCACAGCCCTGAGCCCCCTTACATTAGATTTGTGGTTGTAGTTATTAGTGACGTGGTCATGACATTTTCACGGTTCAGAAAAGCTTCTGCATCATTTTTTTCCCACACAGAGTGGAATTTAAACTGTGGGTGGGTAATCAAAGCTGTTTGCAGGCTGCCACTGCTGCCCTTTCAGTTTGACTCCAAATCATCCATTAGTACTAACTATACTAAAATATCCCGATTTAAAAAGTTGGCCTTCACTCAAAATGGTCTAGTTATCAGAACTGATCCGTTTTTTGAGAACATCTACATTAAAGACAGCTTTTGTCTTTATTTGAACTTTAATGTTGTTGATCTCTTTAACTAAAGTCTCTTTATTACAAATTATTATTAATCATTATGAAAAATATTCCAATTTTATTTTTCTGATGTTAGAAAAATGTCATTTTAATGACCAGATGCAACACCAAGTTTATTATTGTCTACATTAAGGAGGATACATAATAGAGGACTCACACTGACTGAATTTCTTAGTAAAAAAGTAAGTTCTCAGTTGAAAGAAGAAAAAAGTAGGAATTAGCTCAATTAGCATGCAATACGTTTGATGACCAGTAGGGATGTCTGGTGGGCTTTAGGCCACATACACCTGCACTGTGGAAGGTAGCCCCCGAGCACAGTAGCCTTTCAGAGTATTGATCATTTCCTTTTGATCTGATCGTTATTGTGCACAAATCTATAGAGGTGAATTTGGTGGGTGTTTTGTTTCTCTAATACGAATAGATCTGTGAAATAAATCAAAATCAAATCACTCTCACAGTCACTTCTCAGGGAATTTTTACAGTTAGGGGAAAAAATTAACAAAATGGGCGGCACGGTGGCTTGGTTCGAATCCCAATCTGGGTGGAGTTTCCATGTTCTTCCCGTGTCCGCGTGAGGTTTCCTCTGGGTTCTCTGGTTTCCTCCCACAGTCCATAAACAAGGATCGAGGTCAATTGAATTTTCCAAATTGCCCCATATAGAGTGTGTCTGTGTGAGTGAGTGTGTGTCCAGCAATAGATTGGCGTCCTGTCCTGGGTGTATCTGGCCAGCATCCGAAACGTTCTCCCCTGGATGGGCATGGGGAACCCACCCCCCTCCCCAACCCTAATAAAGCTGAGGATAAAGCGGAAGATAATGGATGTATGGAAAGTTAACAAAATGTGAAACACTTTTCTGACGGTGTGTAAAAACAATGTTGAATACACTGCACTGAAATCAGACAAACTACATAAACCATGTTAAAACAACTGACTGACGTGACTTTAGAGCAAGTTAATCTTAGTGGAAGTGTATTGTAGATATAGTTTTGTAGTATTAGTCTATTCTGTTTATGAATGCTCTCCCTTTCTGCAGGTTTTGACACAGCTAATTACTCCTTCAATCCTCATTTGAAAGCTGTTTCTGAGATTTTGTCCTGGGGCGAAAACCCGATTCGTATTTTTATTTTGTCCTCGATGGCACAGTTTAAACCCCCCCCCCCCATCATTATGTAGTGAAGCGTGACGTGGCTTGTTTCTGCAACATGGGACTGCAGCTTAAACGGCATCACACTGGCTATTAAAAATAATGTGTCTATCTCGGGGGTGTGTGGGTGTGTGTGTGTGTGTGTGCGTGGGTGTGTATTTTGGGGAAAAGTTATGATTATATTAATTTGAATGGTGTATATAATTCTGTCTTAATGATGGGTTAGTGAGAAACTCATTTTCCATTTAATATTTTTATTGGTTTTGCTTCACCCTCCTGCTTTTTGTTCCGCAGACCCATCCTTGGTGGAGGAAGGGGAGGAATACAAGAGCAGGTGGCTACACCCTCCTTCGAAAGTTGCCGTCACCTCACGAAAGTCCCGCAAGAATCCGAATCGGAAGCGTCAGAGAGAACACTCCAGTCCAGACTGCCGCTTGGAAAAGAAACAGATGCGCGTGCGAGATCTGGGTCTGGGCTATGATTCGGACGAGATCGTGCTGTTTAAGTACTGCGTGGGTACCTGCGCCAGCGCTCGCCGGAACTACGACGTGGCACTGCGAGTGCTCACCGAGAACGGTGGTATCCCAGGACGTGATGTCAGCACTCAGCCGTGCTGCAGACCCACACGCTTCGAAACCGTCTCCTTCATGGACGCAAAAACCAACTGGCAGACCATCAGGTGGCTTTCGGCAGCCAACTGCAGCTGTGTGGGGTGATTGATGGATGGTGGGTGGACACTCGGGAAAAACGTGAAGCTGTGCAAAAGTTCCTGGATGGACGGGCTGAAGACGTCTCCTCTCTCACGGTGCCTCGGGTCAGTGATGGTCCTTCAGGTCTGGTGAGAGATGGCAGATGTTCTGGTTTGAGGATCAGCAGCAGGGTGTTTTTAGGGTCACTACGGTTTTGGAAAGACACTAAGAAGGCTCACAAAGAAGGGCATAGGTGCTGTCTGAACCAGGGAACCTGTAGAAGATTCGTGGCATTGCATTGAAGTCATGCTAATGTTACAGCAAACTAAGCCATTCAGGATGGATCCATGCTCACATCTGTGAAGAGCTAAATAAGGAGATTTTATGTTCATATGAGCTCCATGAAGACACCGTCTCCACTAGTAAAGTCCTAACCTCAGTGGCATTACACTTTTTTTGGAATGATCTGAAATTCCTGAATATAAAAGTGCCTTACCTCAATCTAATAGTGAGTTATGTACAAAGTTTTGACCATATAGTGTATATTGTTGTCTATAGTGGATATGCCACTGTATTTAAAGGTAGCTAATGTGATATGAGCTCAATCAGACTGATAATCCAACCGATCACCAAAGAGCAGAATCAAACTAGCAATATACAAACCTATATAATGTAGAAAATAAACTTTATTTTAAATTAATGGAAACCATGCCATTGGGTTTGGGGGCGTGACCAGCCGTGTTCACACTATGTGATAATCAGACCTCGAATACAGATGGCAGGTGATGAGTAAAGATCATTGGACGTGAAGCAAAACACTATGATGTTCCACTATGCAGTTGGGTTTCATGCCTTAGTGACTGAAGATAGTCAGCAGTGTCAGAAATGTGGATGGGTGTTGTGTGTGCGGCTGCTGTTGCTAGAACCTCATTGCCTTTGTACTGACTGACATGGTGGTGCAGTGTAAGCTCGGCTTAAGCATCCAGATGTTCACTCTGTCAACTCTTTGAACAGACAGCAGTATTCGAATGTCGAAAGCTCACGGTGTTGAGAGCAGGAACTTAACGTGTGGTTAAGTAAGTGATAAAGGGATTGTGATCTATTTTGCCTTTGTTTAAACAGAGGGATTTGTCCTCCACATTTAACCCAGCTGTGCAGTGACACACACACACACACACACACACACACACACACTGAGTATAGTGAGCACACGTGCCCTAACCGGTGCTAGGGGAGCAATTGGTCACTTTGTTAGATGCCTTGCTCAAGGGCACTTTATAGTATCCTAGTCCATCCATAGTATTCATCCTGTGGGACCGAGAATCGAACCAGGGACATTGGGGTTAGTTGCTCATGGGCAAGATCGCAAGGCTGGTTCCTTAACCACAAACCTAAAACTGCCTATAGAGTAATGGAGATACAGAAATGTTGATGCTCTGTGAAAATACCCAACGGGTGACCAGAGGGACATTTGTGCCCACTGAAGAAGAAACTTATAAATGCAATGCGTGTGGCCTGTAGGATCAGCTGACACAAAGTCTGACAATCACATGCGTAGAAAGTTAAATAAGGTAAAGCTTCCCGGCTGTTGATGGACCCTGAATCAGAGTAAAATGTGGCTGAGCATACAGACATAACATCAAACATTAACAAAATTTAAAGGGAAAAAGAAGTTATTGCATCTGTTCCGGGCGGCACAGTGGCTTAGTGGTTAGCACGTTCTCCTCTCAGATTCCCGGTTCGAATCCCAATCTGGGTGGAGTTTCCATGTTCTCCCCGTGTCCGCGTGGGTTTCCTCCGGGTTCTCCGGTTTCCTCCCACAGTCCAAAAACATGGATCAAGTCAATTGAATTCTCCATATTGCCCCATATAGAGTGTGTTTGTGGTGGCACGGTGACTTAGTGGTTATCACGTTCACCTCACAGGTTCGAATCTCCATCTGGGTGTAGTTTCTGTGTTCTCCCCCTGTCCGCGTGGGTTTCCTCCGGGTTCTTTGGTTTCATCCCATGGTCCAAAAACATGGATCAAGTCAATTGAGTTATCCAAATTGCCCCATATAGAGTGTCTGTGTGAGTGAGTGAGTGAGTGTGTGCCCAGTGATAGATTAGTTTCCTGTCCTGGGTGTATCTGCCCAGCGGATGGGCATGGGGAACCCCACTGCGACCCTAATAGAGGACAAAGTGCAAGATACTGGATGGATTGAAATATCTGTTCCTTTAATTTACACAGATGTTATGACAACGAAAGTTTCATATTTTAAAATAGTATTTTTTTAGGTGGATGAATTTGGCAGCTCTACAGCACTAGCCCTCCCCAAGGTTTTGGAAAGAAAACTGTTGTTAGGGGTCACATTTATAGACATTTAGTGATTTAATAAACTCTTTAAGATTTAGAGGTTTTACAAATAGTTTATATAAAAAGCTTTGAATGGGGATTTTAGGGAGGTGCTTATACCTGATGACTCTTTGGTTACGGGGAAGTTTGAATAAACAAAGCAAACATCCATGACCTCGTTTTCACCTCGGCATACCATGTCCTGTAGCACTGGCTCTAAGGAGGAACACTTTCTCACCTCATCACACCTTTCTCTGTTATTGTACAACTGGGTTCCACTTTAAGTCCTTGCATCATTGAATCACCTTAAACCTGAAAGGCAGCGTGCCTGCAAAGATTCTTTTCAAATTCCAGGATATCCTTACTGTCACCAATTTAGTTCAGCAGGTGTCTAACAAACTTCTAGACTTTAAGAACAAAGGTTAAAAATGTAAATACATTCAAATGTGGGGCGTCACGGTGGCTTAGTGGTTAGCACGTTCGCCTCTCAGCATCTGGGTGGAGTTTGCATGTTCTCCACGTGTCCGCGTGGGTTTCCTCTGGGTTCTCCGGTTTCCTCCCACAGTCCAAAAACATGGATTGATTGAGTTCTCCAAATTGCCCGATATAGAGTGTGTCTTTGTGAGTGAGTGTGTGTCCAGCAATAGATTGGCGTCCTGTCCTGGGTGTATCTGCCCAGCGCCTGAACGTTCTCCCCTGGATGGACATGATGAACCCCCCAGCGACCCTAGTAAATGATAAAGCAGAAGATGGTGGATGTATAGACATTCAAATATTTACATAGAAAGAATTTTGTAAAGATGCTGTAGCTTTACAGAGCTGAACAGAAATGTATCACAGTTCCACATGAAACAGTAGTTAAATAATGTTTAATATAAAGCTAAGAATTGATATAATAATTGATATTTTCTTTCATATAAACATTTTCTGACAAAATAGGGTTCAGACTTTGGGATATCAAAAAAGAAGTTACCTCTTTAGTTATGCAGACATGTTAATAATCAGCACAGTTAATAACTTTATGACGACGACATTTATAATCTGTGGTTTATTAAAGGGGCAGTACTTTATATTTTTTTAAATGGAGTGTCATAAGTTTGTCACTTAACTCTATCATGCACTTTACTCATACTCAAATATTAGTTTATAGACAAACACTTCTAAATTGTTTAAAGGCATGTGGACTCCCTCCAAATTATTTATTTCATCAAACTGATTTTTGTTTGGCTGCTTTTTATTACGGTCACATCATGATTAATTTACCTGGTTTTCTTCTTTATGTCCTTTATGATGCAACTCAAGGGCGGCACGGTGGCTTTGTGGTTAGCATGTTCTCCTCTCAGCGTTAGGGATTCCCGGTTCGAATCCCCATCTGGGTGGAGTTTCCATGTTCTCCCCGTGTCCGCGTGGGTTTCCTCTGGGTTCTCTGGTTTCCTCCCACAGTCCAAAAACATGGATCAAGTCAATTGAGTTCTCCGAATTGCCCCATATAGAGTGTGTCTGTGTGAGTAAGTGTGACCAGCGATAGATTGGTGCCCTGTCCTGGGTGTATCTGCCCAGCGCCCGAAACATTCTCCCCTGGATGGGCATGGGGAACCCCCCCCCCCCCCGCGACCCTAATAGAGGATAAAGCGGAAGATAATGAATAAATGATGCAACTCATCGACTTCACCAGAAATTCTCCAGATTTAACCCTACAATAAACGATAGAATAAACTTTTAAACCTGTATTTATTTTAGTTAACAAGACCATTGTTACAGCTTGTTTTATTCTTTGTTAAATTTAATAACCGTCAATTCTGAAGCAGAATGTAATTGGGGTGAGAAAAAAAAAACATCACTTCAAAAGGACATTCAAAACACGTCCATTTTGATGAAATAAAAACAGAAAAGTTTTAAAATATAGTGGTTTATGTAGTTTTTGATTGTTTAAATCCTGTTTTAACATGTTAAATGGGAAATTTCATCATGTTATGGTTTCTGGTGGTTCTGAACACATTTGGTGTTTTTTCTAAGGATGTCCCGCTGGATGCCGTGCATCTCCTGCTTTATTTAAGGGAAACTTTATTATTTCTAACTTATCTATTTATCACTGTTTGAGGATGTTCACATTAACAAATGCTCATTATTTATCTGCTCATGTTTATCAGCTTGGCGATTTTGAAAGCTATGAGATATGATTACAGAAACAATGTGTTTTACACAGCAAAGTGCAAAACAAAAAATTAACCACATTTGTTTACAGGATAATTACAAAGCAATGTATTATTATTATTATTGTTGTTGTTAAAATGATGAATATTATTAATAATGATCGTTTTACAGTCACTCAGATTTGCTCAGAATATTTTTGTATATCAGTTCTGTATTTAGGAATAAAACTTTTGTAAACCTTAGTGTTATTTTGTTTTTTTTAAAGACATTTTTTAATTTTTTAATGATAATAATTGTTATAAATTCCCCAAATATTTGTCCATGATGATTATTTCGTAGCATTAGCATTCACTGGAACACCGGCTCAGTAAATAGAATTGATGTTCACATATTTTGGAAACATGGATATGGTTTGTGGTCTGTTTGTAAATGTAATGTTTATATCACGTAAATACAGACGATAACAGACGTTCTTATGTTATGATTAACGTTATCTGAAGCGACAGTGCCTCCTATTGAGCCCGTTATAGAAGTACAACATTTCTATGTTTTTTTTTTATGTATTCTTTTATTTTCACGCTGAAACGGGTTTGTGTTTTATATGAAAATATATTTATACACTTATAATCCACTTTATTAGGTCACATCTGTTGAACAGCTTGGGGAAGTAAATATCAGTCACATGGCAGCAACTTAGTACATTAAGTCATGGAGACCTGGTTAGAATGCCTTGTTGATGCCGGAGGTCAGAGGAAGATGGACATTCTGGTCCATGTTGTTAGAAAAGCTGCTTAGCTGGCTGGATTAGAATTTGGAGTAAACAAGATGAAAGCAGGAATCCACCCTGCTTTGTATCAGCAGTTCAGGCTTTTGCTGCTGTAATGACATAAAAAATGATGCATTATGTGAAAGCACAATTTAGATTCCATATGTTTGTTTTCTGATATTGGAGGAAAGAACCCAATACAGCTATTCCAAATTTGAGAAAAACCGTCACTCTGACAGAGCACACACTTTTTATTCTCCCTCCCTGCAAACAGTAGAGAAGGCAGATTATCTATGTTTTGACTTGGTTTGACCTAAACTCCTCTTCTACATGTTTTTCTCTAGTCTCATACACATCACGGCTCCCTCCCAGGCCCGATGAAACAGGGGAAACAATCCAACCAATTGCCTAGGGCTCCTGAGCTGACCAGGGGCCTCCAGACAACGATGGCTCTGTGAAAGTTAACGCAGAACCATCAAATCCTGTGATGGTTAATGCAGCAAAGTAGAACCTGTTATCGGAATCCCCCTCACCCTGCCATGTTGCTTATTACAAAATGGGTAGTTCCGGTCCAGGCGGCATGGTGGCTTAGGGGTTAGCATGTTCTCCTCTCAGTGCTAGGGATTCCCGGTTTGAATCCCCACGTGGGTGGAGTTTCCATTTTTTTTCCCAGTGTCCACATGGGTTTCCTCCGGGTTCTTCGGTTTTATCCCAAAGTCCTAAAACATGGATCAAGTCAATTGAGTTCTCCAAATTGTCCCATATAGAGTGTGTGTGTGTGAGTGAGTGTGTGTGTGTGTGTGAGTGAGTGAGTGAGTGAGTGTGTGTGCTGGGTGTATCAGCCCAGCGCCCGAAACGTTCTCCCCTGGATGGGCATGTGGAACCCCCCCCCCCCCCGCGACCCTAATAGAGAATAAAGCAGAAGATAA
>JAFMOD010001786.1:7316-168192 GCA_019802435.1 Corydoras maculifer
GCACAGAATTGTATTCTGTGCCCACAAATACAAGAAAATAAGCTAAAAAAAAGTACAATGGAATTGTGTGTTTTAGTTCTTCTAGAAATTATGCAGGTTTAGAAAATGATTTAGAGGTTATATTGTTAGATTTGTTTTGATAATCTTTGTGGGCACAGGCAAATGCCTGCGCTAACTGTTGCGTTGATAAATGCGTTGGGTAGATCTGCGCGATCGGGTAGATTAAATCAAGCGATAAAAGACAAAGATATTATTACGATTCAAATTAGTCAGAATTACACTACAAATGGAGATAAATGTGATGTGGATAAAGATTCTGGTGGAGGGGTTACCCAATATACAACGGATAATGATGAAAATTTGACATCCGTAATAAAAGTTACAGTCTCAGGAAATGAAAATTCAAATTTAAAAGGTGAAAAGCTAGAAGATAAGACAGCAGAGATACTTGCTCATGAATTAGTAGGACATGCAATCCCAAAGTCTGTAGGGAGTGATACCGGAAATGCAGTAGATAATGAAAATAAAGTAAGAAAAGAAGTTAAAAAGGATAATCAGACTGAAGAAAGTCCTTTGAGAAAAAAAGAAAAGAGGCATGAAGAATAGTTTTTGGATTAAAATAATTGTTGCTTTTTTGATGTTTATATATAATTCGAATTCACAAGATTTGTTTAGAAAAGATAGTTTGTATGGTGAATGGGGATTGACTAGAATTATAGTGAATTCAGAAAATATTTTATGTAATGATTGTCCGGTTATTTTTTTTATGTCAAATAATACAGGAAAAATAATAACTCCAATGCGAGATGAAATAGTATTTACATATCAACGATTGAAAAAAGAAAATGAAATAGTATTTGATTTTATAGAAAATAAAGAAGTGTTTTTTAAACAAAAAAAATTTAAAATACGTTTTTTTAAAAGTAATTGTTTGCAGAAAATTGAATTTTCGTCAAAAGATTTAAAATATAAGTATTTTTTCACAAAGGAGTAAGTTGGTTACTAGAAGTAATCCGAATTATTTAAGTGAAAAACAACAAGTACAACGGCAAAGAGCTATAGGACGAGTTGGGATTAAATTTCTATGACTATGGTGCCCGTAATTATGACCCAACCATTGGTAGGTGGATGAACATAGACCCTTTGGCGGAAACCAGTAGGAGATGGACACCATACAATTACTGTTATAACAACCCAATAATTTTTGTGGATCCCGACGGAATGGAGGTTGAAAAGATTGATGATAAAGATGCTGAGAGGGTATTGGTATAGTAATGATTTAAATGTTTTTAGAGTAGTATATGAGGAGTTTTGTGTTTTACAGAACTCTTTTTTTGTTAGAGTTGTTGTTTGTCAATGAGAGGTTTCGTTTGGTTGAAAAATATTATTTAGAATAGATATAAATTATTTTTACTGTAGATTTTGATTTTGTTAATTATAGTTAAGTCGTATTTTTGTCGGACATTTTAAATTTAGGCCCAATTGTATCTATTAGATACGGTTGGTGTATATATTTAGTAGATAATCAATAATAACTTATGAAAAAGGTGGGTATTCGTAATTCGATCTCGAAGAGAATTTATTTAAGTTTAGCATTAATGCTAACGCTTTCCTTTAGTGCATTGTCACAAGAAGCTGCGCCAGCGGCAGCTGCAGCACCTGCGGCGGCTGAGGCTCCAGCAGGCGGTGGTGACGCCGAGAAAGGGAAACAGTTGTTTAACGCAAATTGTGCGGCATGTCACAAGTTAGATGCGAAATCTACGGGTCCAGCCCTTAGAGGAGTAGCGGATAAGTATGAGATGTCATGGATTTACAAATGGGTTCATAATAGTTCTGATTTGATTAAATCTGGAGACGCAAAAGCAGTAAAAGTGTTTGAAGAAAATAACAAAATTGTTATGACTTCATTTCCTCAATTAGCGGAAGCTGATATTGATGCTATTATTGCGTATACTTCACAGCCAAAAGAAGAGGCTCCTGTAGCGGGTGCTGCAGTACCTGGTGCTGCTCCAGCTGGAGATGATTCTGCAATTTCAAACAATGTTATTTTAGGAGCTTTATGCTTCGTAATGTTAGTATTGGTTGTCATGTTGGTTTTAGTAAACCGAGTGTTAAACAAAGTAGCAGGAGTAGAGCCTAAAGCGTGTGATGTTAAAGGAAGTATTCAAGATTTCTGTACTCGTTTTGCAAAGAATCAATTTTTAGTATTAGTATCTGCTATTTTAATGTTGTTAGCTAGTGGATATTTTGCATACGGATATTTTATGCAAGTGGGTGTTGATCAGGATTACGAGCCAATTCAACCAATTCACTATTCACACAGAATTCACGCTGGGGAGAATGAAATTAACTGTAAATATTGTCACTCTGCTGCACGTGTAAGTAAAAATGCTGGAATTCCATCATTGAACGTGTGTATGAACTGTCATAAAAATATTTCTGAGGTAGCCGAAACTACAGCAACTCCGGAGTACTCTAAAGCATTTTACGATCAACAAATTGAGAAGTTATATACTGCAGTTGGTTGGGATAAAACAAAACAAGCGTACACAGGAAGAACACAACCAGTTAAATGGGTTCGTATTCATAATTTGCCAGATTTTGTTTACTTTAATCACTCTCAACACGTTTCTGTTGCAGGAGTAGAGTGTCAAACATGTCACGGACCAGTTGAAGAATTTGAGATTATGAAACAATTCTCTCCATTAACTATGGGTTGGTGTGTTGATTGTCATAGAAAAACAGATGTGAAAATGGAGGATAATGAATATTATGCAAAAGTTCACGCTGAATTATCTAAGAAATACGGTGTGAACAAATTAACTGCTGCTCAAATGGGAGGTTTAGAGTGCGGTAAATGTCACTATTAGTCAATTTATTAAGATTTTAATTTTATATACATGTCATCAAACAAAAAATACTGGAAAAGTGTTGAAGAGCTAGGAGATAGCTCTATTGTTGAGGCGCTTAGAAATAACGAATTTGTTGAAGAAATTCCTACAGATGAATTTCTTGGGAACAACGATAGTTTGTCTTCATCTTCAACATCACGTCGTGATTTTTTAAAGTACGTTGGATTTAGTACGGCAGCCGCTGCTCTTGCTGCTTGTGAGGGTCCTGTTCATAAGTCTATTCCTTATGTATTACAGCCAGAACAAGTAATTCCTGGTGTTGCAGATTATTATGCAACTTCAGTTTTTGACGGATTTGATTTTGCAAATCTATTAATCAAGACACGTGAAGGTCGTCCTATCAAAGTTGAAAATAATACCATTGCAGGAGCTAAGTTTTCTGCAAATGCAAGAGTTCATGCCTCTGTATTATCTTTGTACGATAATACACGTTTGAAAGAGCCTACAATTGAAGGAAAAGCTGCAGCTTGGTCTGAAGTTGATTCGAAATTGAAAGCAAGCTTGTCTCAAGCTGCTGCTCAGAAAGGTCAAGTTGTATTGTTAACAAATACTTTAGCGAGTCCTTCTACAGAAAAATTAATTGCTGATTTTATTGCAAAAAATTCTACTGCTAAGCATGTAGTTTATGATGCAGTATCTGAGTCTAAAACATTAGATGCATTTGAAGCTGTTTACGGTGAAAGAGCATTAGTAGATTATGACTTCTCTAAAGCTTCGGTTATTGTTTCTGTAGGTGCAGATTTCTTAGGAGATTGGCAAGGAGGAGGATATGATGCTTCTTATGCAAAAGGACGTATTCCTCAAGCTGGGAAAATGTCTCGCCATTTCCAATTAGAGTCTAATATGACTTTATCTGGTGCTGCTGCTGATAAGCGTATTGCTTTAACAGTTGCTGCTCAAAAGCAAGCTTTAGTTGAAATCTACAATATTGTTGTAGGTGGAGCTATTGCTACTTCAAAATTTGATCACAAAGATGCTGTAATCAATGCTGCGAAACAGTTAAAAGCTGCTGGTTCAAAAGGAGTATTGGTTTCTGGGATCCAAGATAAAAATGCTCAGTTATTAGTTTTAGCTATTAACCAAGCTTTAGCAAGTGAATCATTCGTGACTTCTGGAGCTCGTCAAATCCGTAAAGGATCTGATGCTCAAGTAGCTCAATTAATTGAAGATATGAAAGCAGGAAGCGTTCATACTTTAATCATGAGTGGTGTAAATCCTGTGTACACTTTAGCAGACTCTGCTTCGTTTGTAGAAGGATTGAAAAAAGTAAAATTATCTGTTGATTTTACTTTATGTCAAGATGAAACTGCTGAATTATCTACTATCGCTGCTGCTGCTCCTCACTACTTGGAGTCATGGGGTGATTTAGAATTAACAAAAGGAACATATAGCTTGGTACAACCAACTATTCGTCCATTATTTAATACAAAACAATTTCAAGAAGTTTTAATGTCATTAACAGGAGCTGTAGGTTCTTACTATGATTACGTTAAAGCTGTAGTTGCTAGTGTAACTGGTGGTGCTTCTTGGAATAAAGTTTTACATGATGGTGTTTTTGTAGGAACAGCTTCTTCATTTTCGGGAAGTGCATTATCTGTTGCTGGAGCTGCTGCTGCTGCTTTAGCTACTGCTAAATCTAATGGTTTAGAATTGGTATTGTACACCAAAACAGGAATGGGAGATGGTCAACAAGCAAATAACCCATGGTTACAAGAATTCCCAGATCCATTAACAAGAGTTTCTTGGGATAACTATGTAACGGTTTCTGCTGCTGATGCAAAAGCATTAGGTTTATCTAATGAAATTGTTGCAAATGGAGGATTAAATGGTAGTTATGCTACTATTACTACAGAGGCAGGAGTTAAGTTAGAAAAAGTTCCAGTAATTGTTCAACCAGGACAAGCAGTTGGAACTGTTGGTTTAGCTTTAGGTTATGGACGTAAAGCTGGATTAAAAGAAGAAATGGCTGTAGGTGTTAATGCTTACGCTTTATATTCAGGATTCAATAATGTTCAATCTGTGAAATTAGTAGCAGAAAATGACACACACGAATTTGCTTGTGTTCAAGGACAAAAAACATTAATGGGTCGTGGAGATGTTGTTAAAGAAACTACTTTAGAAATTTTTAATACTAAAGATGCTAAAGAATGGAATCCAGTTCCTATGGTTTCATTAGATCACCAATTAGTAGAATCTACTAAAGTTGATTTATGGACAGAATTTGATAGATCAATTGGACACCACTTTAATTTATCTATTGACTTAAACGCTTGTACAGGATGTGGATCATGTGTAATTGCATGTCACGCTGAGAACAACGTTCCTGTAGTTGGTAAATCAGAAGTACGTAGAAGCCGTGATATGCACTGGTTGCGTATTGACCGTTACTACTCATCTGAAACTACTTTTGCTGGAGATGTTGAGCGTAAAGAAGGAATTGCTGGATTATCTAGTTCATTATCTACATTTAATGAAATGGAAATTGCTTCAGAGAATCCTCAAGTTGCATTCCAACCAGTAATGTGTCAGCACTGTAACCACGCTCCATGTGAGACTGTATGTCCAGTAGCTGCAACTTCACACGGACGTCAAGGTCAAAACCACATGGCATACAACAGATGTGTTGGTACTCGTTACTGTGCTAACAACTGTCCTTATAAAGTACGTCGTTTCAACTGGTTCTTATACAATAACAATGACGAGTTTGATTTCCATATGAATGATGACTTAGGGCGTATGGTATTGAATCCAGATGTGAACGTTCGTTCTCGTGGAGTTATGGAGAAATGTTCTATGTGTATTCAAATGACACAAGGAACTATCTTGAAAGCGAAACGTGAAGGAAGAGAGATTGTAGATGGTGAATTCCAAACAGCTTGTTCAAGTGCTTGTACTTCTGGTGCAATGATCTTTGGAGATGTAAATGATAAATCATCAAAAGTGGTTAAGTTAGCTGAAGATGATAGAATGTATCATTTATTAGAGCATGTTGGTACTAAACCAAATGTATTCTACCACGTAAAAGTTAGAAATACCTAGTTTAAAAAGAATTATTAAGAAACAATATAAGGATTATGTCGTCTCACTACGAAGCAACAATTAGAAAGCCCTTAGTTATAGGTGATAAAACATATCACGATGTAACAGTAGATGTAGCTGCACCGGTAGAAGGTGAAGCAAATAACCAATGGTGGATTGTATTCACCATTGCGTTAACTGCATTTTTATGGGGATTAGGATGTATCATTTACACTGTATCTACAGGTATTGGTACTTGGGGATTAAATAAAACTGTCGGATGGGCATGGGATATCACTAACTTCGTTTGGTGGGTAGGTATTGGTCACGCTGGTACACTTATCTCTGCAGTATTATTATTATTCCGTCAAAGATGGAGAATGGCTATTAACCGTTCTGCAGAGGCAATGACTATTTTCTCTGTAATCCAAGCAGGTTTATTCCCAATTATTCACATGGGTCGTCCATGGTTAGCATTTTGGGTATTACCAATTCCAAATCAATTTGGATCATTATGGGTTAACTTTAACTCACCATTATTATGGGACGTATTTGCAATTTCTACGTATTTATCAGTATCATTAGTTTTCTGGTGGACTGGATTATTACCTGATTTTGCTATGTTACGTGATAGAGCAGTTACTCCATTTAATAAACGTATCTATTCTATCTTAAGTTTTGGATGGTCTGGACGTGTTAAAGATTGGCAACGTTTTGAAGAAGTTTCATTAGTATTAGCAGGTTTAGCTACTCCGTTGGTATTATCTGTACACACTATTGTATCTATGGACTTTGCTACTTCTGTAATTCCAGGATGGCATACAACAATCTTCCCTCCATATTTCGTTGCGGGAGCTGTATTCTCTGGATTTGCCATGGTAAACACTTTGTTGATTGTAATGCGTAAAGTATCAAACTTAGAAGCTTACATTACCTTACAACATATTGAGTTAATGAACATTATTATCATGATTACAGGATCTATTGTAGGGGTTGCATACATCACTGAGTTATTTGTGGCTTGGTATTCAGGAGTAGAGTATGAGCAATACGCTTTCTTGAATAGAGCAACAGGACCTTACTGGTGGGCATACTGGTCTATGATGACTTGTAACGTATTCTCTCCACAATTTATGTGGTTCAAAAAATTAAGAACAAGTATTATTTTCTCTTTCATCATTTCTATTGTTGTAAACATTGGAATGTGGTTTGAGCGTTTCGTAATCATTGTTACTTCATTACACAGAGATTATTTACCATCATCTTGGACAATGTTCTCACCAACATTTGTTGATATTGGTATCTTTATTGGTACTATCGGATTCTTCTTTGTATTGTTTTTATTATACGCTAGAACTTTCCCAGTGATTGCTCAAGCAGAGGTTAAAACAATCTTGAAAGCAACAGGAGATAATTACATTAGAGAAAGACAAGCACATAAAGATTTACACCATGAGTAGTAATAAAGTTATACACGCCATTTATAATGATGATGATGTTTTAATGGATGCTGTAAAGAAAACAAGAGCAGCTAAACATCATATTGAAGAAGTATTTACACCTTTTCCAGTTCACGGATTGGATAAAGCAATGGGAATTGCTCCAACAAGATTAGCTATTTGTGCTTTCTTGTATGGATGTGTTGGTATCACAGTTGCCACAAGTATGATGAAATTTATCATGATTCATGATTGGCCACAAGATATTGGAGGTAAACCAAGTTTTAGTTATATCGAAAACATGCCTTCATTCGTTCCTATTATGTTTGAGATGACTGTATTTTTTGCGGCTCACTTAATGTGTATCACATTTTATATGAGAAGTAGATTATGGCCATTCAAAGAGGCAGAAAATCCAGATGTAAGAACTACAGACGACCATTTCTTAATGGAAGTGCCAGTTAACCATAACGAAGCTGAATTAGTTTCTTTCTTACAAGGTACAGGTGCTGTAGAAGTTAAAGTAATTGATAAGCATTAATTAAAGATATGAACACGATTTATAAATTATCACTATTGTTTGGTTTCTCGGCTTTGGTAACTTCTTGTCATGATAAGTCTTTGCCAAACTACCAATATTTCCCAAACATGTATGAATCAGTTGGTTACGAAACTAATGCTGAATCAGCTGCTTTTAAAGAAGGAAAAGTAGGACAATTACCACCTGTTGGAACTATCAAAAGAGGTTTTGAACCTTATGATATTCCTAATACTCCAGAAGGGTACGCTTTAGCAAAAGCATCTTTAAAATCACCATTAGACTCTCTTTCTAGAAATTCTGAAAAAGGAAAAGAGTTGTTTGAAATTTACTGTATCTCTTGTCACGGTGCAAGTGGAAATGGTAAAGGGAAATTGGTTGAGAGAGAAAAATTCTTAGGAGTTCCTAGCTATAAAGACAGAGAAATTACTGAAGGATCTATCTTTCACGTAATGACTTATGGATTAAATGCAATGGGGTCTCATGCAAACCAATTGTCTCAAAAAGAACGTTGGATGGTTGCAGACTATGTTCTTAAGCTAAAAAGCGAATTATAATTGTCGAACAAACTGATTGAAAAAAGATATGTATACATTTTCAAGTAAATTAAAATCGTTCTCTATTATCTTAATGGTCTTAGGACTTTTAGGAATTGGGTACGGATTTTATAGCGCACCAAAAGATATTCAAGAAGTAGAAGTGCTTCTAGAATCTAGTGTTCATGGTGAACATGGAGCTTCAAAACACGAAGCTGCTGCAGTTGAAGCTCACGCTGAAGTGAAGCATGAAGCTGCTGCTCATGAGGCAGAACACAAAGAACACTTAAACCACGTGTTACACCAATTACAAAACAAACCATGGTCTGCATTATATGTTTCATGTTTGTTTTTCTTGTTGATTTCATTAGGAGTTTTAGTATTTTATGCAATTCAACAAGTTGCACAAGCAGGATGGTCTCCTGTATTATTTAGAGTAATGCAAGGAATTACTTCTTACTTACCAGTAGGAGCTGTTCTTTTCTTTATTTTCTTAATCTTATCTGGATTACACTACAACCACTTATTTGTTTGGTTAGATCCAGAAGTTGTTGCTCATGATGAGTTAATTCAAGGGAAAGCAGGTTTCTTAAACTTCCCATTTTGGATTACAAGAGCAGCTATTTTCTTAGGAGGATGGGCATTTTACCAAATTACTTCTAAGAAAAACTGTTTGGCTCAAGATGAGTCTGATGACAATTCATTCTACAAAAAGAATTTCAAATTAACAGCAGGTTTCTTAGTATTCTTTATGGTATCTGAGTCTATTATGGCTTGGGATTGGATTATGTCTATTGATCCTCACTGGTTTAGTACATTATTTGCTTGGTACGTTTTTGCTTCTTTCTTTGTAAGTGGAATTACTACTATTGCAATGGTTACGTTATACTTGAAATCTAAAGGATATTTAGAATTTGTTAGTTCTTCTCATATTCATGACTTAGCTAAATTTATGTTCGGTATTTCTATTTTCTGGACATACTTATGGTTCTCTCAATTCATGTTAATTTGGTATGCTGATATCCCTGAAGAGATTACTTATTTCGTAACTCGTATTGAAGACTATAACTTACCTTTCTTTGGTGCAGTTGTTATGAACTTCTGTTTCCCATTATTATTATTAATTAATACAGATTTCAAACGTATTTCATTTGTATTAGTAATGGCAGGTGTTATCATCTTAGGTGGACACTATTTAGATTTCTTTAATATGGTTATGCCAGGTACTGTTGGAGATCAATGGTTTATTGGAGCTTCAGAAATTGGATCATTTGCATTCTTCTTAGGATTGTTCATCTTTGTTGTTTTCTCAGCATTGGCTCAATCTCCATTATTGGCTAAGAGAAACCCATTCATTGAAGAAAGTAAACATTTTCATTATTAATAATTAAAGAAAAAGAAAAATGACGGGTTTATTATCATTTATAGTTTTAGTATTGTTAGCCGTTGCTATTTGGCAGTTGACTAAGATTTTTGACTTGACACAAGGTAGAAAAGTAAAATCTGAAGCTTCTCCAGTAGCTACTGAAAATGACAATAATGTTCAAGGTTACTTAATGTTCGGATTTTTAGCATTCATTTATATTTTTACAATATATTGTTTGTTAAAATGGGGAGATTTACCATTACATACACCAGCTTCAGAGCACGGTGTGAAAGTTGATTTCTTAATGAATGTATCTTGGATTTTAATTTTTACAGTTCAAGCAATCACTCAAGTTTTATTACACTACTTTGCATTTAAATATAGAGGAGTTAAAGGTCAAAAAGCATTATTCTTTGCTGATAACAACAAATTAGAAGTAATTTGGAGTTCTATTCCAGCTATTGTATTAGCGGGTTTGATTCTTTACGGTTTATATGCTTGGTCTGGGATTATGCACGTTAATGAAGATGAAGAGACTATTGTAATTGAATTATATGCACAACAATTTAAATGGACTGCTCGTTATGCTGGGCAAGACAACGTTCTTGGAAAAGCTAACGTTCGTTTAATTGAAGGTGTTAATGCTTTAGGAGTTGATTTATCAGATCCAAATGCTCAAGATGATTTTGTAGTTTCTGAATTACATATCCCTAAAGGTAAAAAAGTTCATTTCAAAATGAGATCTCAAGATGTATTGCACTCTGCTTACATGCCTCACTTTAGAGCTCAAATGAACTGTGTTCCAGGTATGGTTACAGAATTTGCTTATGTTCCTACAATGACAACTGCAGAATACAGAGAGTTGCCATTTATGGTTGAAAAAGTAAATAGAATTAATACTTTGCGTACTGCTAAAAGTGCTGAATTAGTAGCTAAAGGTCTTCCAGGTTTAGATCCTTATATTTTTGATTACGTATTATTATGTAACAAAATTTGTGGGGCTTCTCACTACAACATGCAGATGAAATTGGTAGTTGATACCCCAGAAGATTACAAAGCTTGGTTAAAAGAAAAAACTACTTTGGTTAGTGAGGTAAAAGCTGCCAATGAGAAACCAGCTACTGACGCAGCAGGAGCAACTGCAGATTCTGCAGCAGCACCAGCACCAGCAGTTAAATAATTATTATTCAAACAATTTAAAGTAAACGTATATGTCAGCAGAAGCTCACGATCACGATCACGGACACGACCACCACAAAGAGACTTTTATTACAAAGTACATCTTTAGTCTTGATCACAAAATGATCGCTAAACAGTATTTGATTACGGGTATCTTTATGGGTATCATAGGAATCATTATGTCTCTTCTTTTTAGAATGCAAATTGCATGGCCAGAGGAGTCTTTCAAAATCTTTAGTGCATTATTAGGAGATAAATTTGCTCCAGAAGGTGTAATGGCTAACGATATTTATTTAGCATTAGTTACCATTCACGGTACTATCATGGTATTCTTTGTATTGACTGCAGGTTTATCAGGTACTTTTAGTAACTTATTAATTCCATTACAAATTGGAGCACGTGATATGGCTTCTGGATTTATGAACATGGTTTCTTACTGGTTGTTCTTTTTATCTAGTGTTATCATGATTTGTTCATTATTTGTAGAATCAGGACCAGCTTCTGCAGGATGGACTATTTATCCTCCTTTAAGTGCTTTACCTCAAGCAATTCCAGGATCTGGGATGGGTATGACTTTATGGTTGGTATCTATGGCTATTTTCATTGCATCTTCATTATTAGGATCTTTGAACTACGTAGTTACGGTTCTTAACTTAAGAACAAAAGGGATGTCTATGTTAAGATTACCTTTAACTATCTGGGCTTTCTTTATTACTGCTATCATTGGAATAATTTCGTTTCCAGTATTATTATCTGCAGCTTTATTATTGATTTTTGATAGAAGTTTTGGTACTTCTTTTTTCTTATCTGATATTTATTTAGCAGGTGAAGTATTACACTACCAAGGTGGTTCTCCAGTTTTATTTGAGCACTTATTTTGGTTCTTAGGTCACCCAGAGGTATATATTGTATTATTACCTGCATTAGGTATCACTTCAGAGATTATTGCTACGAATTCTCGTAAACCAATCTTTGGATACCGTGCCATGATTACTTCTATCATTGCTATTGCATTTTTATCTACAATTGTATGGGGTCACCACATGTTTGTATCTGGTATGAATCCATTCTTAGGATCTGTATTTACATTTACAACATTATTAATTGCTATTCCTTCTGCTGTAAAAGCGTTTAACTACATTACAACTTTATGGAAAGGTAATTTACAAATGAATCCAGCTATGTTATTCTCTATTGGATTAGTTTCTACTTTTATCACAGGAGGTTTAACAGGAATTATCTTAGGAGATAGTACTTTGGATATTAATGTACACGATACTTATTTCGTAGTTGCTCACTTCCACTTAGTAATGGGTATTTCTGCTCTTTACGGAATGTTTGCTGGTATTTACCACTGGTTCCCAAAAATGTTTGGACGTATGATGAACAAATCATTAGGTTATGTTCACTTCTGGGTAACTGCAGTATGTGCTTATGGAGTATTCTTCCCGATGCACTTTATTGGTTTAGCTGGTTTACCACGTCGTTACTACACAAACACGAATTTCCCAATCTTTGATGATTTACAAAATGTTAACGTATTGATTACAACATTTGCTTTAATTGGTGCAGCTTTCCAATTGGTGTTCTTATATAATTTCTTTTCAAGTATTTTCTTTGGTAAGAAATCTGAGCAAAACCCATGGAAATCTAACACTTTAGAATGGACTACTCCAGTTGAACACGTTCACGGAAACTGGCCAGGTGAAATTCCAGAAGTACACAGATGGGCATATGACTATAGTAACCCTAATCATGAGGAAGATTTTGTGCCACAAACTGTTCCTATGAAAGAAGGTGAAGAAGTATTACATCACTAATAAAAAAAAGTCTCTACATTAAGTAGGGACTTTTTTTTATGCATCATTTTATTGTTTTGTATCTTTGTCTTATGAATGAGAATTTAAACCCAACCAATCATAATTATAATTCGGAAGAATTAGATATTGAAAAAAAATTGCGTCCGCTATCCTTTGATGATTTTGCGGGTCAAGATCAAATACTTGAAAATTTAAAAGTATTTGTTCAAGCTGCCAATCAACGTGGAGAAGCTTTAGATCATTCTTTGTTTCATGGTCCTCCAGGATTAGGAAAAACTACATTGGCTAATATTTTGGCCAATGAGTTAAATGTAGGTATCAAAATTACTTCGGGACCTGTTTTGGATAAGCCAGGAGATTTAGCGGGTTTACTTACTAATTTAGAGGAACGTGATGTTCTTTTTATTGATGAAATTCATCGTTTGAGTCCTGTGGTTGAAGAATATCTTTATTCGGCGATGGAAGATTTCAAAATTGATATCATGATTGAATCAGGACCCAATGCTCGTACAGTTCAAATTAATTTGAATCCTTTCACTTTGATTGGGGCAACTACACGTTCAGGATTACTTACAGCTCCTATGCGTGCCCGTTTTGGTATTTCTTCTCGTTTACAATATTATAACAAAGAATTATTAGCTACTATTGTTGAACGTTCGGCTACCATATTGCGTGTGCCTATTGACTTAGAAGCAGCAATTGAAATATCGGGACGCAGTAGGGGAACCCCACGTATTGCTAATGCTTTATTGCGTCGTGTTAGAGATTTTGCTCAAATTAAAGGGAACGGTCGTATTGATGTAGAAATTACTAAGTACGCTTTGAAAGCGCTTCATGTTGATGAAAATGGTTTGGATGAAATGGATATTAAAATCCTTTCTACGATTATTGATAAGTTCAAAGGAGGACCTGTTGGTCTAGGGACTTTAGCTACAGCTGTTTCTGATAATGCCGAAACTATTGAAGAAGTTTACGAACCTTTTTTAATACAAGAAGGATTTATTATTCGTACTCCTAGAGGTCGTGAGGCTACTGAAAAAGCCTATAAGCATTTAGGGAAAACTAATTTTTCTGTACAAGGTGGATTATTCTAATTATGAATTCTATTATTGAAAAATATACACAATTTATTAAATCCGAGGCCAAACGTCTCGGTTTTTTATCTTGTGGCATCTCTAAGGCAGATTTCTTAGAGCAAGAAGCACCACGTTTGGAATCTTGGTTGCAACAAGGAATGCACGGTGAGATGCAGTATATGGAAAATCATTTTGACAAACGTTTGGATCCAAGATTATTGGTAGACGATGCCAAAAGTGTGGTTTCCTTATTGTTTAATTATTATCCCGAACAAACTCAGCGTTCTGATAGCTTCAAAATTTCTAAATATGCTTACGGCGAAGATTATCATCAGGTAATCAAAGCCAAGATGAATGAGTTTTTAGAATCAATTAATGAAACTATTGGTGAAGTAGGAGGTAGAGTTTTTGTGGATTCGGCTCCTGTTTTGGATCGTGCTTGGGCTACTAAAAGTGGTTTGGGTTGGATTGGTAAAAATGGTAATCTTATTGCTAAGAAAACAGGTTCTTTCTTTTTTATTGCCGAATTAATTTTAGATTTAGAACTTTTGCCCGATACACAAATAGTTGCCGATCATTGCGGTACTTGTACCGCTTGTATTGATGTTTGCCCTACACAAGCTATTGTTACACCAAAAGTGGTTGATGGTAGTAAATGTATTTCGTATTTAACCATAGAGTTAAAAGACGCTATTCCTACTTCTTTTCAAAATAAAATGGACAATTGGATGTTTGGTTGTGATATTTGTCAAGATGTTTGCCCTTGGAATCGATTCTCAAACCCCCATCACGAACCACTATTTACTCCTAATGCAGATTTACTTTCTTTTTCCAAAAAGGACTGGTTGGAAATGACCGAATTGACTTTTCAGAAAGTATTTAAAAAATCGGCAGTGAAACGCACTAAATATTCCGGACTGCTTAGGAATATTCATTTTATTAAGGAGTAATTATTTGTCTAAATCCATTATTTTGAATTATTTTAGTAATTAGCACGTATATTTGTACATTGAAAAAAACGAAATAAATGATTGCTCATATTCAAGGTAAATTAGTAGAAAAAACTCCTACTCATGTAGTTATTGATTGTAATGGTGTAGGTTATGAATTACATATTTCATTACATACCTTTTCTTTATTACCAGAATCCGATTTTTTAAAATTATATACGCATCTTCAAATTAAAGAAGATGCTCATAGTTTATATGGTTTTTATGAAAAATCTGAGCGAGAAATTTTCAGACTTCTATTATCGGTATCAGGAATTGGCGCAAATATTGCTAGAGGAATGTTGTCATCTCTGCAGCCCATTCAAATTGCCAATGCCATTGCATCGGCAGATGTAGCTTCCATTCAATCCATTAAAGGGATTGGGGCCAAAACTGCCCAACGTGTAGTTTTAGAACTTAAAGAGAAAGTAGCCAAATTATTTGCTCTTGACGAAGTTTTTGAAACTCCTGGAAGTAAGAACAAAGACGAAGCCTTGTCTGCGTTAGAAGTTCTTGGTTTTGTTAGAAAAACGGCAGAAAAAGTGATAGACAGAATTATTAAAAATGATCCGGAGGCAACCGTTGAATCCCTGATCAAACAAGCACTTAAAAATTTGTAGTTGATATATGAAAAATATACGTCTTACATGGGTACTCTTACTCTTGTGTTTTTCCTTTGGATTTTCACAAGAGAATTCTACTATAGCCAATGATACCGTTCCAAAAGGACATGATATTGGAAAATTAAATTTTGAAAACCCTGAAAGTATACTTTCGGCTTATACCTATGATCCTAAGACCGATAAATACGTCTTGACTAAGACTATTTCCGGATTCTTAATTGATTATCCTATAGTGTTATCACCTGAAGAATATGAAAAATTAAGTATTCGTGAAGGACGACGTAAATATTTTAAAGACAAATCCTCGGCAGTTTCAAGTAAAAAAGGAGACGATGCCAAGAAGAATCTACTACCTCGTTATTATGTTAAATCCAATTTATTTGAGTCTATTTTCGGAAGTAATACCATTGATGTCAAGCCAACAGGTTCTGTAGAAGTCGATTTAGGAATGCGTTATTCCAAGCAAGATAACCCTTCATTTTCACCAAGAAATAGGGTGAATTCTTCTTTTGATTTTCAACAACGTATTAGTTTAAGTTTGTTAGGGAAAGTAGGAACCCGTTTACAAGTAAGTTCCAACTATGATACGCAATCTACTTTTGCTTTTCAGAATTTAATGAAGTTGGAATACACTCCTACAGAAGACGATTTTATCCAAAAAATAGAAGTAGGAAATGTAAGTATGCCTTTAAATAATTCCTTAATTAGAGGGGTACAAAGTTTATTTGGGGTAAAAACCAAATTACAATTCGGAAAAACAACTGTAACAGGAGTTTTCTCTGAACAAAAATCTCAAACTAAAAGTGTAACTGCACAAGGAGGAGGAGCTATTCAGAATTTTGAAATGTTTGCTCTAGATTACGATTCGGATAGGCATTTCTTTCTATCTCAATACTTCAGAAATCGTTATGATGCGGCTTTAAAAAATTATCCATTCATAGATAGTAGGGTTCGAATTACTCGTATGGAAGTTTGGATAACCAATAAACAAAATCGTATTGCTACCAATAATAACAACCTGCGTAATATTATTGCTCTTCAAGATTTGGGAGAGTCGCAACTTACAGGGCTAACAGATGCCGAGGTTGTAAATATCACCCCAACAGCTGGAGTATTTACAGCACCAATAGATTCACCTTCGGATAATAAAAATAATAGATATAACCCCGCATTGATTACTCAAGGAGGTGGATTGTTGAATTCTAATATCCGAGAAATAGTAACTTCAAGTTCAGGGTTTAATGTTCCGGCTTTAGAGGGATCCGATTATGCTAAATTGGAGAATGCTAGAAAATTGACCCAAAATGAATTTAAATTTCACCCCCAATTAGGATATATTTCATTACAACAACGTTTGGCAAATGACGAAGTGCTAGCCGTTGCCTATCAATATACTATTGGTGACGATGTGTATCAAGTAGGGGAATTTGCAAACGATGGTGTAGAGGCAACTCAAGTTACTGGGACCAATCCAGAGGATCAAATTATTACTTCAAAAGCATTGATTTTGAAATCATTGAAAAATAATTTGACCAACGTAAAACAACCAATTTGGAATTTGATGATGAAAAATATCTATCAAATCCCAGGAGGATTTCAATTAAATCCAGCTGATTTTAGATTCAATATACTTTATACTGATCCTTCTCCTTTAAATTATATCACAGAGGCCAATGGAACTCCATTTCCAGCAAACCCAACCATTGCCAATAAGGTTAAAGAACACCCATTATTGAAAGTGTTCAATTTGGATAAATTAAATGTGAATAATGATCCTCAAGTAGGAGGTGATGGTTTCTTCGATTTTATTCCAGGCTTGACTATAGATGCTCAAAACGGAAAAATTATTTTCACGACCAAAGAGCCATTTGGAGAACTTTTATTTTCTAAATTAAAAAATACAGGTTCATTAGAGAATTATTCTGACGTGAATACCTATAACGATAATCAACGTAAATATGTTTTTAGAGAAATGTATCGTAGCACGCAATCGGCTGCGTTGCAAGATCAATCTAAAAATAAATTCTTATTAAAAGGGAAGTACAAAAGTACGGGTTCTGACGGTATTTCATTAGGCGCTTTTAACGTGCCTAGGGGTTCTGTAACCGTAAAAACACAAGGTCGTGTTTTGGTTGAAGGAATTGATTATAGCGTGAATTATCAATTAGGGAAAGTAGAAATTTTAGATCCTTCATTAAAAAATTCAAATACTCCAATTCAGGTTTCGGTAGAAAATAATTCTGTGTTTGGTCAACAAACACGTCGTTTCTACGGATTGAATGTAGAACATAAATTTTCGGATAAATTTGTGGTTGGAGGGACTTATTTGAAAATGTCTGAAAAACCATTTACTCAAAAATCAAATTTAGGTCAGGAATCGGTAAACAATTCTATCTACGGTTTGAATTTTAAATATTCTGCAGAAGTTCCTTTCTTGACTAGAATGGTAAATAAAATCCCTTATATCGATACAGAAGTTCCTTCTAATATTTCAATTAGAGGGGAAATGGCATATTTGAAACCAGGTACTTCGAAATCGGATAGTTTTAATGGAGAATCTACAATTTATGTTGATGATTTCGAAGGTTCACAATCTACTATCGATTTGAAATCGCCATTATCATGGTCATTGTCATCTGTGCCTGAGAATAATGTTACAAGTTTGTATAATTTTAATTCAACGGCAAATGACTTGTCATATGGACATAAGAGGGCTAAAATGGCCTGGTATACTATTGATCCGGTATTCTATGCACAGCGTCCTTCTGGAATTAGTTTAGACGATTTGTCGTTAAATAATACTCGTAGGGTATTTAGTGAAGAACTATATCCTTTAACAGATATTGCTCAAGGGCAAACTACTGTAGTTTCTACTCTTGATTTAACTTATTTTCCTAAAGAAAGAGGTCCTTATAATAACAGCACAACAGTTGCAACTACTCCTACAGCCAACTTTGGAGGTATTACCCGCGCCTTGAATGCAACCAACTTTGAGCAAGGAAATGTTGAGTATCTACAGTTTTGGATGATGGATCCATATAATGGAAAAGGTGCAATATCTCCAACCAATACAGGAAAAATATATTTCAACTTAGGAGAAATCTCTGAGGATATTTTGAAAGATGGGCGTAAACAATATGAAAATGGTTTAGGAGCCAATCAAGTATTGGTTAGACCACAACCTATTTGGGGAGATGTGCCAGCTTCTCAATCGTTAATTTATGCTTTTGATACAGATGTGGCCAATAGAGATAATCAAGACGTGGGATTAGATGGATTGCCAAATGCTAAAGAATCTGCTATTTATACCAATTATGCTGGAGAATTAGACCCTGCAGGTGATGATTATACGTATTATTTAAATGCCAATGGGGGTGTATTGGATAGATATAAACATTACAATGGAGTGGAGAAAAACTCTCCTGTAGATATTAGTTCTCAAAATCGTGGAAATACAACTCTTCCAGACGTAGAAGATGTAAATAGAGATAATACCATGAATACTATTAATGCGTACTATGAGTATAGCATTGATGTAAAACCGAATTTAAATGTGGGTCAAAATTATGTGACCGACGTGCGTGAAACTCAGGTTACCTTGTTAAATGGCGAGACTACTACAGCTCGTTGGATTCAGTTTAAAATTCCATTGAAAAAACCAGAAAATGTTATTGGAGGAATTTCAGATTTTAGATCCATCCGTTTCATGCGTATGTTCATGACCAATTTTGCCGATGATGTAACCATGCGTTTTGGATCATTAGACTTGACTCGTGGAGAGTGGAGACGTTATGAAACAAGTATGGATAGTAATGACCCTGTAGTTTCTGATGATAATACTCAGCTAGATATCTTGGCTGTGAATTTACAAGAGAACAATACTCGTTGTCCAATTAATTATGTAACTCCTCCTGGTGTAGTGCGTGAACAATTGTATAACAACAATACCGTTGTTAGACAAAATGAACAATCACTTGCCTTACGTGTATCTCAAGGTGGTTTGGAAGCGGGTGATTCTAGAGGGGTGTTCAAAAACGTAAACGTGGATATGAGACAATATAAGAACTTAAAAATGTTCTTACATGCTGAATCTCTAAGAAACGAAACCGTCTTGAACGACGACCAAATGGTTGGATTTATCCGTTTTGGAAATGATTTTAGTAACAATTTTTACCAAATTGAATTGCCTTTAAAAGTAACTCAAGATGCAAATTGTATCCCGCAATCAGCAGAAATAGTTTGGCCAGAGGCAAATAATATCGATTTGTCGTTAGATTTATTGACCAAATTGAAAGTGCTTGCTATGAATGTAGCGCCAAATTCATTGCCTGCAGATGGCATTTTATATAAAAATGAAGATGAATTGGATCCTGCTAAAGCTTCTAAAGTAAACAAGCTTAGACTAGGAATTAAAGGAAATCCAAACTTTGGTTATGTGAGAACCTTAATGATGGGGGTTAAAAATAAATATACTTCACCAATTAAAGGAGAGGTTTGGTTTAATGAACTACGATTGTCCGATATGGATAATAAAGGAGGTATGGCTGCCATAATGAATGTAGATGGAAATATTGCTGACTTATTATCGTGTACTGCCGTGGGTAGTAGAACTACCGTAGGTTTTGGATCTTTAGAACAAAAGCCAAATGAACGCAGCCGTGACGATGCTAAACAATATAATGTAGTAACCAATTTAAATGTTGGTAAACTTTTGCCTCCTTCTTGGCGTTTGAATATTCCAATTAATTATGGTATAGGTGAAGAGATAATTACTCCAGAGTATGATCCATACAATGCCGATATCCGTTTACAACAATTAATTGATAATACAGCTGATCCTATTAAAAGAGCAAACTTACATAACCGTGCAATAGATTATACTAAACGTAGAAGTATTAATTTTAACGGAGTTAGAAAAGAACGTAATGCAGAGAAAAAACCGCATTTCTTTGATCTAGAAAACTTTACTTTTTCTCAAGCATATAATAAAGTAGAACGTCATAGTTACGAACTTCAAAGTTATGAAGATCAAAAAACGACCACTTCGGTTGATTATACCTATGCTATAGAATCTAATTCATACGAACCTTTCAAGAAGGTCAAAATGTTGAAGAGTAATTATTGGAAATTGTTAAAAGAAATTAATTTTAACCCAACTCCAGCAACAGTATCTTTCAATACCAATATTATGCGTGAGTATAATAAACAACAATTTAGACAGGTTGATGTAGAAGGTATTGGATTAGATCCGTTACACAGACGTAATTTCGGGTTGAATTATCAATATGCAATTGCTTATAATCCAACCAAATCATTACGTTTGAATTATAAAGCATCGTCTAATAATATTGTGAAAAATTATTTAGACGAAAATCAAATGCCTATTGATGGTTTCTCAATTTGGGATCGCTATTTTGATTTAGGTCAAGCTAACACTCATAATCAGCAATTGGTGGCTAACTATGATTTACCTTTTGATAAAATTCCTTTCCTGACATTTGTAAAAGCAAATTATACCTATACAGGAGATTATAGCTGGCAACGTGCTTCGAGCGCCTTGAGTAATATAGAAATTAACAATACGGTTTATAATTTAGGAAACAGTGTTCAGAACTCTGCAGCTCATACTATTAATGGTACTTTAAATATGGACGATTTGTATCGTTATTTAGGAATTTCTGCTAAAAAATCTACGCCGAGTTCACCAAAAATGTCTAGTGCTGCACCAAAACCAGGGCAAAAAATAACGAAAGCTCCAGTGGTTTCAGAACAACCTGGATTTGTTAAAGCGGCCAAAGGATTCTTGACAGCATTAAAATCAGTACAATTTAATTATACTGAAAATCAAGGAACCATGCTTCCTGGATATTTACCAGGAGTAGGTGTGTTTGGTACAGCCAAACCAACATTAGGATTTACCTTTGGTTTGCAAGACGATGTGCGTTATGAATCGGCAAAAAGAGGTTGGTTGACCAATTATCCAGATTTTAATCAGAATTTTACACAAGCCTTGACGCGTACTTTCAAAGCTACTGCTAACCTTGAACCGTTCTCTGATTTCAAAATTGATTTAACGGCAGACCGTTCATATACTCAAAATTTCTCTGAACAATTTGATACTTCTAACGGAGTGTATAATTCACGTTCGCCATTAAGTACAGGAAACTTCTCTGTGTCTATGATTTTAATCAAATCGGCATTTGCTCAAAGTGACGAATTTGGATCGCAACCCTTTAACCAATTTAGAGCCAATAGATTGGTGGTTGCAAGACGTTTGGCTGCAGAAGCAGGACAAGATCCTTCATTAGTTGGAGCAGATGGTTTCCCTGTTGGTTATGGAAAAGGAAATCAAGCGGTATTGCTTCCAGCCTTTGTGGCAGCGTATTCTGGGGTAGATGCTAATGGGATTTCTTTGGGTGCCTTCAAGAATATTCCTTTGCCTAACTGGTCTGTGAAATATACAGGATTGATGAAATTGGAATTTTTTAAAGAACATTTCAAACGATTCTCTATGCAGCACAACTATCGTTCGTCATATAGTATCAATTCATACCGTTCTAATTTGGAATACAATACCAATCCAGGAGGTCTTGATAAAGGAGGGAATTATTTGAATAAGAATCTAATGTCTGACATCAATATGGTGGAGCAATTTAATCCATTGATGAGAGTAGATATGGAATTGAAAAATTCATTTAAATTTATTACCGAAATGAAACGTGATAGAGCGCTGTCATTGAGTTTTGATAATAATTTATTGACAGAAGTAAAAGGGATAGAATATTTAGTAGGATTTGGATATCGTTTCAAAGACATAGGTTTTAACTCGAAATTATCAGACAATCCTTCAGGGATAGTAAGAGGAGATATCAATTTAAAAGCCGATTTCTCTTATAGAAATACCAAAACCATAGTTCGTTATTTGGATTATGATAATAATCAATTGTCGGGAGGTCAGAATTTATGGACCTTAAAATTAACGGCTGATTATTCGTTTAGTAGAAATTTAACTGCAATTCTGTATTATGACCACTCATTCTCTAAAGCAGTTATTTCAACTTCATTCCCATTAACCAATATACGATCTGGATTTACCTTACGTTATAATTTCGGAAATTAATAAAATAAGGTGTGAATAAATGGATTAGAATAGTACATTTGTACTTTCAAAATAATTGATAAAAATTAATAAAAATGAATATACCTGCTACTTTAAAGTACACTAAAGATCACGAATGGGTGAGCGTTGACGGAGATATTGCTACTGTTGGAATTACAGATTTTGCACAAAAAGAATTAGGAGATATTGTTTATGTTGAAGTAGAAACTTTAGATCAAACAATTGCTAAAGATGAAGTGTTTGGAACTGTAGAAGCTGTTAAAACCGTTTCTGATTTATTCTTGCCATTATCTGGAGAAATTATCGAATTTAACGAAGGTTTGGAAGATGCTCCAGAGAATGTAAATTCTGATCCTTACGGAGATGGATGGATGATTAAAGTAAAAGTTTCAGATTTATCGGAATTAGAAAGTTTATTGTCTAGTGACGATTATAAGACTTTAATCGGTGCGTAAATTATATTTTGCATTAGCCTTTCTATGGACTTCTTTAGTCGTCTTGTTGTGTTTAATTGATGCAAAGAAACTTACGTATTCGTTTGATATTCCTTATTTGGACAAATACATACACTGTTTTTTTCATTTCATAATGACAGTATTGTGGTTTTTATTTTTTAGAAAAAGGAAAAAAGTAAAATCACTTAAAGTATCATTAACCAAATCATTCTATCTTACATTTATAGTAGGGATTTTGGTAGAAATAGGACAGCATTATTTCACTGTAAATAGGAAAGCTGAAATATTTGACGTATTTGCTAACGTGTCGGGTTCTTTGCTAGCAACGATATTCATAGTATTAGCATTACGTGTCTTTAAAATGAAATCTACAACTGTACGTTGATATATTAAAATCCTCCGTTTATTGGAGGATTTTTGTTTTTATAGAATTGCTAATAAAAATATTGAACTCTAACGATTTGATTTTATATATTTGCGCACCCTTAGGGTTTTGTGAAATTATTATTTAAACGTTGCATGTTGCCAAGTATAAAAACAATATATCAAGAGTTTTGCGCAATTACTAAAGCCAGGCTGGCTGTTAGTGTGGTGTTTTCTTCTATTGCAGGTTTTTTCTTGGCCGTAGATTATAGTCAACCTATCAACTGGATGATGTTGGTGAAATTGATTATTGGCGGTTATTGTATGGTTGGTGCGTCTAATGCTTTTAATCAGGTTATTGAAAAGGATATAGATGCCCTGATGGATAGGACTAAAAACAGACCTGTAGCCTCAGGAAGGCTTACAGCCAATCAAGGATTGGTGCTTGCATTATTGTTAACTTTGTTAGGAGTGTTTTTGTTATACACTATTAATGGGAAGACTGCCATGTTTGGTGCAATCTCTATTTTTATTTATACAAGTTTATATACACCTTTAAAAACGATGACACCTTTGTCTGTTTTTGTAGGGGCCTTTCCTGGAGCGATTCCTTTTATGTTAGGGTATGTTGCCGTGACCAACGATTTTGGAATTGAAGCAGGGACTTTGTTTTTGATACAGTTTTTTTGGCAATTTCCTCATTTTTGGGCTATAGGATGGTTCTTGTTTGACGATTATAAAAAAGCAGGAATATTTATGTTGCCAAGTAGAGAACGTGATAAGTCTACCGCTACGCAAATATTTTTATATTCAATCTGGATGATTTTGGCTTCACTATTGCCGGCTCTAGGGTGTACTGGAGGTTTGTTTTTGTCTCCAATTGCTGCAGGAGTAGTCTTTGTTTTGGGACTTTGGATGTTATATTACGCAGGGAAGTTATATGAATTGCAAACTGAGAAAGCTGCACGTACCTTAATGTTGGTTAGTGTATCATATATTTCATTGTTGCAGTTGGTGTTTATAATAGATAAAATTATTAGATAAAAATGAGTGAAATGATGACAGCAGAGGAGCATGAAGCTCGTAAAGCAAGATCATACAAAATGATTTTGTTGTTTGCTATGGTGAGTATGACCATGATGTTCGCGGGATTGACTAGTGCTTTTGTAGTGAGTCGTTCTAGAGCCGATTGGTTGAAAGATTTTGTATTGCCTCAAGCGTTTTGGTTGAGTACTGGACTGATTATTTTATGTAGTGTGGTATTTCATTTGGCTAAAAAAGCAATTCAGCGTGACGATAGAAAGTCAACATTACTTTGGTTGCTTGCTGCTTTAGGATTAGGATTAGGATTTGTAGTGATGCAATTTGTTGGTTTTGGACAAATTGTAGATCAAGGATATTATTTTACAGGGCCAGGAAGTTCAATTACAACAACATTCTTTTACGTTGTTGCAATTGCACACTTAATGCACTTGGCAGGGGGGGTAATTTCTTTACTGATAATCATTTATAATCAAATAAAAGGGAAATACAGTGCTGCAAATACTTTAGGAATAGAGTTAGGTGCTATGTACTGGCATTTCTTGGATTTACTTTGGATTTATTTATTTTTGTTTATATTTTTCTTTAAATAAGAAAAAAACGTATTTTTGAGGACTTTTTAACGAATACAATTTATGGGAGCTACAGTTACTACTGCGAATAGCGAAAAAATTTGGCAAGGCGGAAACGAGCCTATGGGAGCTAGTTATGGAAAAATGATGATGTGGTTTTTTATCGTATCAGATGCATTGACATTTTCTGGATTCTTAGCCGCTTATGGATTTTCTAGATTTAAATTTATTGAAACATGGCCATTGGCCGATGAAGTGTTTACTCACTTCCCATTCATGCACGGGGTGTCTGCACCTATGTACTACGTTGCATTAATGACATTTATTTTGATTTTCTCTTCTGTTACTATGGTATTAGCAGTAGATGCAGGTCATCAAATGAAAAAGAATAAAGTTACTTTATACATGTTCTTGACAATCATCGGAGGGGTTATCTTCGTTGGGTCTCAAGCATGGGAGTGGAAAAACTTCATCAAAGGTGAATACGGAGCGGTAGAAACTAAAGGTGGTAGTTTATTACAATTTGTAGATAAAGAAGGAAAACGTGTTGCGATTTCTGAATTTGCTGCTACTTTACCAGAAGAGCGTACTCAATTGGAAAGAAGTAAAGCAAAATGGTTCATGGATGAGTCTGCTATTTCTGAATACTCTGTTGAAGAAGTAATTGCTGGTTTCAAAGCTCACCCAGAATTATTGGTGCGTACTGAGAAAGTAACAGCTGCTAAAAAGAAAGAAGTGCTTTCTAGAAAAGATTCTGAAGCTAGATTAGAGGGAGCTGCTGTTGTTGTTGAAGGAGCAAACTTAATTAGAAACGAATATGGTAATAAATTATTCGCTGATTTCTTCTTCTTCATTACTGGTTTCCACGGTTTCCACGTAATCTCTGGAATTGTATTGAATATCATCATTTTCTTCAATGTTCTTTTAGGAACTTATGAAAAAAGAAAAAGCTACGAAATGGTTGAGAAAGTGGGATTATACTGGCACTTTGTCGATTTAGTATGGGTATTTGTATTTACATTCTTCTACTTAGTTTAATATTTTAGATTTATATATTATGTCACAAGATCACGCATCTAACACAAAAAGAATTTGGACTGTATTTAGTCTGTTATCATTAATTACAATTGTTGAAGTTATCTTAGGGATTATCAAACCAGAATCTTTATACTTCACATCATTTTTAGGATTAAATATCTTAAACTGGATTTTTATCATCTTAACTTTAGTGAAAGCATATTACATTGTATGGGCGTTCATGCATATGGAAGGTGAAACTTCTTGGTTAAGAATTACAGTTGTTGCTCCTGTAGTATTTTTAGCATTATACTTAACATTTATTTTGTTAACAGAAGGAGATTATGTTTTTGATGTATTCAAAAACGGTACAATTAAATGGAATTTCTAATTTCACTATAACTTTTAAAAAGGTACGTTTAACGTACCTTTTTTGTTTATAATTATTACAATGAAAAAAAATCTTGTACTAGGTATTCTTTTTATTTTTCCCATAGTAGCCTATTTGTTCTTTGCATCGGGTGTAAATGGCTATACTAAATTGCCTATAGTTACTTCAAAAATTTCCGATTTAGGAAAATGGAAATCTTCACGTGGTGAATACTTAACACTTAATGATAAAGTTACTATCTTAAATTTTGGAGGAGAAGATTTACTTAAAGTGCGTGGTAATTATTTTAATTTAAAAGAAAAAATATACGAACGTTACCATGACTTTAAAGACCTACAATTTGTAATTCTTTGTCCAGAAGGAACTCAACCTCAAGCTAATCATATTTTTAAAGCCTTTGAAGCGTATACCGATATGAAACAATGGCATTTTGTATTTGCTTCAAAACAAGATATAAAACAATTTTATAGCTCTTTAAAATTAAAAAAATCACTTCCAGAATCTCTAGGTTCATCAGAAGTATATATAATAGACAAAGAGCGTAATTTACGCGGACGTAAAGGGCGAGACGAGTATAGAGAAGGTTATGATAGTTTTCATCCTTCTGAATTGAGTAATGAAATGATGGACGATTTTAAGGTGATCCTTTATGAATATCGTGCCGCTTTAAAGAAAAACCATAACGCGAGTAGACAGATTTAATTATGAAAAATAAATTTTCTTATATCGGAATTTCTCTAATTGTTTTAGTATTTGGAATTTATTCTTTTCCAAAAATTATGGACCGTTTGGAGCAAGGAACTACTACCGATGGTATGCGTTTGGATAAAATTAGTAAAGGTGTGGTAGATAACTCATCGTTACAAGAAATTGGACCAGCGCCTAAGTTTACATTGACCAATCAAGACGGTAAAACGATTACCAACCAAAATTATCAAGGTAAAGTATATGTTTTAGAGTTTTTCTTTACCAGTTGTCCTACCATTTGTCCAAAGATGAATAAGAGTATGGGAGATATTCAAAACCATTTTTTTGGAAATCCTAATTTTGGTATCGCTTCTATTACCATTGATCCCAATCATGATACCCCAAAGGTTTTAAAAGATCACGCAGGAATCATTGGATTAAAATCGTCTAATTGGAACTTGTTAACCGGTAACGAAACGGTAATTATGGATCTAGCAAACAAAGGATTTAATTTATACGCTGGTAAAAATGCAAAAGCCAATGGTGGCTTTGAACACTCAGGATTATTTGCATTAATTGATAAAAAAGGCGTAATTCGTTGTAGAAAAGATGAGTTTAACAATCCTATTTTATATTATGATGGGCTAGATGCTCAAGGGGTTCAAAACATTAAAGAAGATATTACTAAACTTTTAAAAGAATAATTCATGGATAGAAAGTATGTACAACAGCGCGGATTAATTATTTCGGTTTCAATTTTGATTCCTCTAGTGGTGGCATTATTATTTACCGTAAAATTAAAAGACTTTGGAATTCATGTAGCGCCTTTAAATTTTTTACCACCGGTTTATGCTACTATCAATGGTATTACCGCTTGTTTCTTAATAGGTGCTTATGTTGCGGTAATGAAACGTAAATTTCAATTACACGAACTTTTAGTGAAGTTGGCTTTATTAGGCTCTACGTTGTTCTTGGGAATGTATGTTGCATATCATATGACTGCAGAAAGTACAAAATATGGAGGAGAAGGAATATTACGCATTATTTATTTTGTAATTCTTATCAGTCATATTTTACTGTCAATAGGAGTAATTCCATTGGTGTTATTTGCATTTGTAAATGCGTTATCTCAGCGTTTTGAAAGCCATAAACAAATAGCTAGGATTGCTTTTCCTATATGGTTATATGTAGAAGTAACAGGAGTAATTGTCTACTTAATGATTTCGCCTTATTATGTCAATTAAACCATTATGTAGAATACTTTTTGTATTTGTACTTCAAACCAGTTTGGCTTTTTCTCAATGTGCTATGTGTAGAGCTGCATTAAACGGAAAAGGCAATACTGCCAAAGCTCAAGCTATTAATGATGGAATTGTGTACCTCATGGTGATTCCATATATATTGGTCGCTTTTATAGCTTATGTAGTATATAGAATGTTTACAAAAAAATAAAAAAATGGCAATCGAGACTATTCAAAAGTATCGATTGTCATTTTTATTTCCCCTTCATACTCCAAGAAGGTTACCATAGCTTGGTTGGTTAATTGTACCTCTCCAATTCCCAATTGTGTGGTTTTTCCATTAATTCTACTTCCTGGAATAATTTCGTAGTTGTTTAGATATTCGGCTATTTTAAGTTCTGCTTCTTTAATTTTTGAGCCAATAGAATATCTGCATAAGTTTTTTATTTTCTGCAAAATAAAAGCCTGAGCAAGCCAATTGGCACTACGCATTAATTTATCTTCGGTGTCTAGTGCGTAACTCATGTTGTCAAAATAGATTTCCTTGGTTTGGGAGTCAAATTTTGGAATTCCAGATAAATATAATGATCCATTTACGGTTCCAGAAACATCAAGTTGGACAATTAATTTTCCTTGTTTCTGCCAAACATCTACTTGATTTACCTTTACTTTTCTTTTTCCAGATCCAAATTCTTGTCCTTCAAAGTTTGTAGATAGGTAATTATTTACATCTTTATAATTGGTAATTGTAGCAATATTTAATTTAGTTTTGAGATTGTTTGTAGGGGAATAATTATCAAATTGGAGGTTAGGAATTTCTACAAGATTAGGTTTGGTGTTACTTATTTTATTTTCAATGCTACATTTTGCATTTACCGTAAGATTTAATAAGCCGTTTTTAATTTCTGTTTTCTGATGTTGTAAAGCTATTGGGATAATTTGAAACCAAGTTTGATATTTGTCTATCATCATTGGTTTTTGGATAGGTTGTAATTTTTGGGTCAATAGCGGTTTAATGTCTAATGCTTTAGTAATGGCTTGATCTATTTTGGTTTCTATTTTAGATTGAAATAGATTTAATGCGGGTTCTACAAAAGGTGTTATGGCAATATTTTGCCCCATAATAGATACGGTTGGGTTTTCTGTCCATCCTATGTGGTCAATAGTGCTTTTAGAATTGGCAGTCCAGTTCTCCACCACGATTTGAGAATTAAGATGGATAATTCCATTTAAATTAAATTCTTTGGTGTCATAGATTTCAATTCCAAATTTTTTAAATCCAAAACGATATTTTCCCCATATTTTCAAAGGCATAATGGTTTTAACTGAATTGGGTTTCAAATTATCGCCTTGAAGTTGAATTGTTGCTGTTTTCCATACTTTGAGCTCTAGGTTATCATTCTCAATCTCTTTGTCCTCATAAATCAAACCATTAAGGGCAGCATTGGCTTTATCTTCAATGGTTTTTAATTTAATGGAAAGCGGAAGGTTTATTTGTGATGTTTTTTGCTCATATACTAAGGGGGCAGCATCGTCTGGTTCTGGTTTGTAGGTTTCTATTTTGTGTTTAGAAGTACAGCTGCTAATGCTATGTAGTATTAGACAGGACAATGCTAGTTTTAGGAATGATGATTTCATGGTAGTTTATATAAAAAACAAAAGGCAGTAAAAATACCACCTTTTGAGAATTTAATTTCAAATTTTATTTCTTTTTAAAAAGACCATTTAACAAATTTGCTGCTTGGTTTTTGATGTCTTCACGTTGTGCACCTAATTTGGTAGTGTCACCTGTTTTGGTTCCTTTAGATAATATTTTCCCTAAAGCATCTATGCCTTGTTTGGTGTATTTGGTACGTTGTTGGGCTACCAATTGTTTTGAAAATGCGGTCAATGCCGTTTTCATATCTGAAGTGATTTTAGGATTGCTAAAAGTTCCTGTAATTGCAGCTTGAAGAGGAATATTTTGAATTTTGGCTACTTCGGCCGCGCTTAATTTTTCTAACAATTTATTTGCTTCACCACCCAAGTATTTAGCTGGAACATTCATGCTTAGACTATATCTCATATTTTGATCCAATCCGTGTACACCGTTTAAGGTTGCTTTCATGTCTTGGTATTTAATATCAATAGGCTTAAGGGTCATTTTACCATCGTTAAAGGTCATGGCTGCTTTGGTCTCATTTAAATTTAATTTGTTTGGGTCAAAGAATTTAAATGATGATGCTAATGCTTTTAATAGGGTTGATTTCTCAGAATTGATTTTAGCGTCTGATAATTTTCCTAATAAATCTCCTTTTACAGATTCTACCTTTGGAGTTAGTTCTATAGGGTCTAGTTTTCCTGCAAGGTCTATATTAGAGCTGAATTTTCCTTCTAATACTCCTGCTACAGGAAGCATTTTTTTGAATATGTCCAACTGAGTGAAACTTTCGGTAATGTCTACTTTGTTTAATCCTAATTTCATATCAAAAGTAGGGATGTTGCTATTGGTTGCAATTTTTCCGTTAAAATTGATTTTTCCTCCAAAGATGTCTGTACTTGCATTCTGTATTGCAGCAGTTTGATTCTGAATGCTCATTTTTCCAGAAACATTTTTCATAACCAAATTGTCATATAAAACTTTGTTGGCTTTGGCATTTAGAGTACAATTTAAGAACGAAGGGATTTTCATAGGGGCTCCTTTAGCAGATTTTGTCTCTGACTCCGTTTTTGTTGGAGCAGAACTCATAAAGTCTGAAGCTACTAACTGATTGGAAGTCATATTGAAGTTTCCTTTTAACTGTTGGTTTTTTAATACAAAACCGTATAGATTTTGAAGGTTACCGTTGATGTTTAAATCACTTTTTCCGGTTTTAATTTTACATTGGTCTACGTTAATTGTTGTTGGATTAAAGCGTAGGTTTACTTGTTCAATAAAATATTTTTTTCCTTCGTTGGTATAATTAAATCCGTTTAAAGCAAGGGTACCTTCGTTGTATATTTTTTCGTATTGATTTTTGTTGACAGCTTCCATGTCAAATTTTGCTTTTACCGCAGCTTTTAGAATACCACTTAATGGCATGTCTAATTTAATAGGGTAGGCTTGAGCTAGATTTGATAAGTTGATGGTTCCGTTAAAAGCAGTTTCTATTAACGGGTTTGTAGTTAGGTTTTTAACCAATGCTGTCGCGTTGAAAGTATCTTGGTCAATTTTGAATGATAATTTTTTTAGATTAAAAAAAGTGTCATTGATGTTACCAGTAGCATTACTTACTTCTGTAGCTACATTAATGTTACTTACTTTTTTAGGTAGGTCTGGATATTGGAATGAAGCATTGTTTGAGTTCATTGCAATGTTGAAAGTAGGAATACTCGTTTGAGATAAAATACCTTTGGCAAAACCAACTACGGTACAATCTCCTGTTGTTTCTACTCCTTGAATACTTCCTGCGTATGCTTCTGGAATTAATCCTAAGAAGTTTTGAAATGAAGAAGTAGGTGTTTTGAATTTTAAATCATATTGCTGATTGGTAGGATTCATTTGTACAAAACCATCAAACTCTAGAGGAAGTTGGTTAATCATTAATTTATTTTCCTTAAAAGTATATTTGCTTGTTTTTAGGTTTAAATTCATTACTGCGTCTAAATTTAAAGCTACATTGTTTAACATACGAGTTTTGTTAATATCAAATGAAACCACTACGGCAGTTTTGGTTTCAAGATCTAAAATGTCGTCGGTAAAGTCGCCTTTCCCACTATGGTTAAGTTCTTTGGCTACCATTTTCATTTTAGACTTTTTATCGGTGTATGAAATGGTGTAATTTTCAATTTCGTAGTCTTTAATTTTTAATTTTAAAGGCGCTCCTTTGGTAGTGTCTTGTGGCGTGTTGTCTTTTTTTGTAATGTCATAATTGGCATTTCCATTTTCATTTACAATAACATTCACTACACCGTTTTTGGTAGTGAAACCATCAATAGAAATAGGTTCGTTTTTGTCTTTTAAAAGTTCTTTTAAAGTAAGTTTTAGATTGATTTCTTGAACTTTTAAAAGCGTATCTCCGATAAAAGGAGCATTGTTGGCAATAACCAATTGGTCCAAAGTGATACTGGCATTTGGGAAGTTAGAAAAGAAATTCAAATCGGCTTTCTCAAATGAGACTTTGGCATTTAATTGGGTATTGATGGTTTCCTCAATTTTGCTTTTAATTTGATCTTTAAAGAAAAAAGGAATTGCTGCTAATAAAGCAATAATGGTAGCAAATGATATTCCTCCGTATTTTAGGATGTTCTTTACAGTTGGTGACATAATATTTAGGGTATTTATTGTACGTTAATTTCAAATGGAACTCTTAGTTGATTTTCATTGTATTGTTGAGTTTGTTTTATTTTTTTCCAAAGTTTGTAGTTCTCTGCGCCAATTTCATTTTCAATAATAGACGATTTGGACATTGAAGTAGGGAAGTTGTGTAATAATTCGTCTAGTTCTTTGTTGTAAATAGGGAATGCTTTGGTGGTGTAGTTTTTTATTTTTGCAATTTTTGCTGCTGTTTGTAGTGCGGTATTTAGTCCGCCTAATTCATCTACTAATCCAATAGCTTTGGCTTGAGCTCCTGTCCAAACTCTACCTTGTGCTATGGCGTCTACCTGTTGTAAACTCATTTTACGTCCTTGAGCTACGTGAGAGATGAATTTGTTATATACACCTTCAATGCTTTCTAAAGTAACGGCTCTTAATTTTGGGTTTAGAGGAACAAAAGGGCTGTATTCTGCCGATTGGCTATGTGTGGTAACTTGTTGGGCATGAATTCCATTTTTCTCTGTAAGTATGCTTACGTTAGGCAATACGCCAAATACGCCTATTGATCCTGTAATGGTGCTAGGTTGAGCAATGATTTTAGAGGCGTTACATGCAATGTAATATCCGCCAGAGGCAGCGTAATTTCCCATAGAGACCACAATAGGCTTTGTTTTTTTGGTAATTTCTATTTCTCTCCAAATCAAATCGGAAGTTAAGGCGTTACCTCCTGGGCTATCAATACGTAAGACAATTGCTTTTACAGCTTCGTCTTTTCGTGCTTGGGCTAATGAGCGTTTAATAGATCCTTCTCCAATGATATTAATATCACCTTCACCACTTAGAATTTCACCTTGTGCGTAGATTATGGCAATGGCGTCATCTTGTTCTACGGGAGTGATTTCGTTTAGTAGTTGTAGGGTGTAGTTCTTAATAGATATTTTAGGATATTCTTCTTTAGAGTCTATTTTTAATAATTTTTTCAAATCAGCGTGGTAGCTATCTTCATAAGCAATTGCGTCTACTAATTTTAGTTCGGAAGCACGGGCAGGAGTTCGTGCGGCCAATGTATTGGCAATGATGTCCAATTGAGATGGGTTTATTTTTCTAGAAATAGAAATATCGGTTTTGATAGTAGTCCAAATACTTTGAAGTAGGGCAGTAAGTTGAGTTCTGTTCTCAGGACTCATGGTGTTGCTTAGGAACGGTTCTACGGCACTTTTGAATTTTCCATGACGAATGACTTCCATTTGAATGCCGGTTTTGTCTTGAATGTCTTTGAAATAAAGTACTTCTGCCGAAAGACCTTTGAAATCCATTTCCCCCGCAGGATTTAAGTAAATTGAGTCGGCAACGGAACAGAGGTAATATTCTTTTTGAGAATAAGAATTGGAATAGGCGGTAATGAATTTTCCAGATTTTTTAAAATCCAAAAGCACTTCGCGAAGTTCTTTAAGCTGTGCCATCCCAAGTGTTATGGGAGTGTTTATGATGGAAATTCCTTTGATGTTATCGTCTTTTTTTGCTTTTCCAATAGCATTTAAAATGTCAACAAGTCCAATTTCTTGTTGTGTGCCCAATAAGTTGACCATCTCATTAGAATATTGTCCTGAATAATCTAGTGAAATTTCGTTTAGGTTTAATTCTAAAACTGAGTTGGATTGGACCGTATATTCTTCGGAGTCGTTATTTACAAAAGCAAATATCAAGATGGAGAGGGTTATGAAACAAAATAAGCCAATAATAGTGGCTAAAATGGTTTTGAAAAAATTCATGTCAAAGTGTTTAATTTCGCTACACAATACTACGAAAAATGTGCCATTTTTATGTTCAAAATTAGTTAATTTGTGCCACTATGAAAGCAAATCATCATGTCCTTTTGTCTTTGGGTACCAACCAAGGGAATCGTCTTCAAAATTTAGAAAATGCGGTACAAGAACTACACACCAAAATAGGTTTGGTAGTCTCAGTTTCTAGTGTGTATCAAACCCCTGCTTGGGGATTTGAATCGGAGGATTTTTTGAATATTGTGTTGGAAATCAATACCACGTATTTGCCATTTGAATTGCTTGAAAGAACTCAGGCTATAGAGAAACAATTGGGCCGATTACCTAAAAAAGGTTTGGAGTACGAATCTCGTTGTATTGATATTGATATTCTGAGTTATGACAATTTGGTTATTGATGAGCCTAATCTCAAACTTCCACATGCTTTGATGCAGGAACGTAATTTTGTGTTGTATCCCTTGGTAGAAATTCAGCCCAATTGGAAGCATGCTGTTTTGAATAAAACGGCAACAGAATTAAAGTCTATTTGTTCTGATGAAAGTGCGTGTGAAATTTATGAAGGGAAAATAAAAAATCCATTTTCTCTAAATCTATGGCAGCAGCAACAAGAAATTGTGATAGAAGGAAATATTGGAGTGGGAAAAACCAGTTTGGTACAGCGTCTTTGTACCGATTTGAAGGCAACGCCAAAATTGGAGCGTTTTGTAGAAAATCCTTTTTTAGCTTCTTTTTATACCAATCTAAAGCAAGATGCTTTGGCGATGGAGTTATTTTTCTTGGTAGATCGTTTTGAAATAGAATCACAACAAGTGAACAAAGCTCAACTCAGAATTGCCGATTATCATTATAGTAAATCCTTTTTGTTTGCTCAAAATAATTTAACTTCAGATGAGTTTGATTTATATCAACGAACGTATCGATTATTTGAAACCCATGGTGCTGAAATTAGTTTGTACGTTTATCTAAAAAGAGATTTATCAGAATTGGTATCTCATATAAAAAAAAGAAATCGTTCTTTTGAGAAAACGATTTCTGAAACGTATTTAAATGAAATAGAACAAGCCTATTTGTCATTTTTGAAAAATAAAACCAATTGGAAAGTGTTGGTGTTGGATGTAACAGGTTTGGATTTTGTGAATAATCAGCAAGATTATTTAACCGTATTTACTGCAATCCATAACGCATTGCCTAATATTGAAATTGTTTAAATAAATCCCAAATAGCAATTCCTGCTGTTACTGATATGTTTAAAGAGTGTTTGGTGCCCAATTGAGGAATTTCGATAGTGCCATCACAAGCACTTACTGCTTCTTGAGATACGCCAAATACTTCGTTTCCAAAGACTAAAGCGTATTTTTGAGTTGGATCTATTTTGAATTCTTGTAGAAAAACAGATTGTTCTACTTGTTCAATAGCCATGGTAATTACGCCCTCTTGTTTTAGATTTTCAATTACCTCTACTACATTTTCGGCATGTTCCCAAGTTACGGTTTCTGTAGCACCCAAAGCCGTTTTGTTCATTTCTTTATTGGGAGGAGTGGCAGTAATACCGCATAAATAGATTTTTTCGACTAAAAAAGCATCGGAAGTTCTAAACACAGATCCGATGTTGTGTAAGCTTCTAATGTCGTCTAGGACAACTATAATGGGCGTTTTTTGGGATTGCTTGAAATCGTCAACAGACTTTCTGTTCAATTCGCTATTTTCTAATTTTCTCATGGGAGTAACATAAAAAAAGCTTCCTAAATCACTTTAGGAAGCTTCTATTTGAGGATAGATGAAATTATTTTGCAGTTTCTCCGTCTGCTAAAACAGTTCCTTTTATAGTTAATATTTTTGTAGCAGCACCTTCTGCGTTAGAAGTAATGGTAACTGTTTTAGTAAATGCTCCAACACGGTCTGTAGCATATTTTACTCCAATAGTTCCTGTAGCTCCTGGTAAGATAGGCTCTTTAGGGAAACTTGGAACAGTACATCCGCAAGATCCTTGTGCATTTGTGATAATTAAAGGCTTGTTTCCGTTGTTTTTGAAAGTAAATTCTCTTTTTCCATCAGCATTACGAGCAATAGTTCCGTAATCAATAGTTTCATTAGAGAACACCATTCCAGCTCCTTCAATAGAAGGAATTTTAGCTGCAGCTTCTGCCTTAGCTTTTTTCTCTTTCTTAACTTTCTTTACAACCTCTTGAGCGTTAGTGAATGATAATCCAAAAACGATTAATCCTAAAGCGAATATTTTTTTCATAAAAATTTATTTTTTAATAAAGCAAAACTAATAAAAAAAATACATGATACATTAAAAAATGCTGTTAAACGTTTGTGAAAAAATAGATTTATAAATTAAGGTGAAATGATGTAATTTCGCTCCCGCATCTTTAAAAATGAAATTCCATTGAAAATAAAAGAAAAAGCGGTGAAAGAAACCCCATTAATGAAACAGTATAATGAAATTAAAGCAAAATATCCTGATGCTTGTTTGTTGTTTCGTGTAGGGGATTTTTATGAAACTTTTGGAGACGATGCCGTACGTACAGCTCAAATTTTGGGTATTACCTTAACCAAACGTGGGGCGGGTAGTGTTACCGAAACGGCTTTGGCTGGTTTTCCTTATCATTCCTTAAATACCTATTTGCCTAAGTTGGTGAAAGCGGGTTTGCGTGTAGCCATTTGTGATCAACTGGAAGATCCTAAGATGACCAAGACCATCGTGAAGCGTGGTGTAACCGAATTGGTAACTCCTGGTGTAGCTCTAAATGACGAAGTATTACATGCAAAAAGCAATAATTTCTTAGCATCGGTTTATTTTGGAAACCGTCAGTTGGGAGTGTCTTTCTTGGATATTTCAACCGGAGAATTCCTAACCGCTCAAGGAAATGCAGATTATGTAGATAAATTATTGCAGAATTTCTCTCCTAGCGAAATCCTTGTTGCATCGGTTCATAAAAAACAATTTAAAGAAACCTTTGGAGAAGATCTTCATGTCTTTTTTCTTGAAGATTGGGTTTATAAGGAAGATTATGCTATAGAATCCTTAACGAAACATTTTGAGGTGAATTCCCTAAAAGGTTTTGGAGTAGAGGAAATCACAGACGGAATTATTGCAAGTGGTGCCATATTATATTACCTGTCAGAAACCCAACACAATAAATTACAACACATTTCCAATATACAGCGTATTGCCGAAGATGCTTACGTGTGGATGGATCGTTTTACCATTCGTAATTTAGAATTGTATCATAGTTATAATCCCAATGCGGTTACCCTTTTGGATGTTATTGACAGGACGTTGTCTCCTATGGGAAGCCGATTGTTAAAACGTTGGTTGGCATTGCCATTAAAAAATAAAGAAGATATTGAAAATCGTCATCATGTGGTGGGACATTTGACTCAGAATCAAGATATATTGGCGGAAATTCAAGGTCAGATTAAACAAATCTCCGATTTGGAACGTCTTATCTCTAAAGTCTCTGCAGGCAAGGTGTCGCCAAGAGAAATTTATTTTTTAAAACAATCTTTAGATGCTATTATTCCTATTAAGGAAAAAGCGCTTTCTAGTACTCAAGAATCCCTTCGTGTTATTGGAGATCGTTTGCATTCATGTGAGGTGTTGCGTGAAAAAGTGGCTGCTACTTTAAATGAAGAAGCTCCCGTGGCAGTTGCCAAAGGGAATGTGATTGCAACAGGAGTACATGCAGAGCTTGATGAATTACGTGCCATTTCTACTTCTGGAAAAACATTTTTAGAAGGAATAGAACAACGTGAATCCGAACGAACGGGAATTAGTTCATTAAAAATATCATTCAATAATGTTTTCGGATATTATATTGAAGTAAGAAATACCCATAAGGACAAAGTTCCAGAGGAGTGGATTAGAAAACAAACTTTGGTCAATGCCGAGCGTTATATTACCGAAGAATTAAAAGAATACGAATCTAAAATTCTTGGAGCCGAAGAGAAAATTAGAAAAATAGAAACCGAATTATTTGAACAGCTTGTCGCTTGGATTGCAACGTATATTAAACCTGTACAATTAAATGCGCAATTGGTGGCTCAGTTGGATTGTTTGTGTTCGTTTGCTCAATTGGCTTTGGAAAATAAATACGTGTGTCCAGAATTGGAAGACGGTTTTGCTTTGGATATCAAGAACGGTCGTCACCCAGTAATTGAGAAACAATTGCCGGTTGGGACTCCTTATATTGCCAACGATGTTTATCTGGACAGAGAAGAACAACAGATTATTATGATTACCGGTCCCAATATGTCTGGTAAGTCGGCTATTTTGAGACAAACGGCTTTGATTGTATTGTTGGCGCAAATAGGAAGTTTTGTTCCTGCAGATAAAGTGGTAATGGGCGTGGTTGATAAAATATTTACCCGTGTAGGTGCCTCAGATAATATCTCTATGGGCGAATCTACCTTTATGGTGGAAATGAACGAAACGGCCTCTATTTTGAATAATATTTCAGATAGAAGTTTGGTGCTTTTAGACGAAATTGGTCGTGGTACCAGTACGTATGACGGAGTTTCCATAGCTTGGGCTATAGCCGAATTTCTTCATGAACATCCTGCCAAAGCCAAAACATTGTTTGCAACGCACTATCATGAACTGAATGAAATGTCGGAATATTTACCTCGAATTCAGAATTATAATGTTTCGGTCAAAGAATTAAAAGACACGATTTTATTTGTTAGAAAATTAGTAAAAGGAGGAAGTGCGCATAGTTTTGGAATTCATGTAGCCAAAATGGCGGGAATGCCTCAGACGGTAGTGCTAAAAGCCGAAAAGATTTTGAAAAAACTAGAGAAAGATCATTCTGCTGCCAATTTAGAAGGAGGCAAGCCTGTGCAAGAAGAAATGCAAATGAGTTTCTTTAATCTAGACGATCCTTTGTTGGAAGATATTAAAACCGAAATCATGAGCTTGGATATTAACAGTATTACGCCAGTAGAAGCCTTGATGAAGTTGAATGAGATTAAACGAATGTTGGGGAAATAATTTTTTCAAAAAAAATAAATAACCGTTTGGAGAAAAAGAGAAAAGTTCTATATTTGCATCCGTAATCCTGAGGGATTAAATGCGAAAATAGCTCAGTTGGTAGAGCGCGACCTTGCCAAGGTCGAGGTCGCGGGTTCGAACCCCGTTTTTCGCTCCACCAAAAGTGAATGCTCGGATGGTGAAATTGGTAGACACGCTGGACTTAAAATCCAGTGAACAGCAATGTTCGTGCGGGTTCAAGTCCCGCTCTGAGTACAAAATAAAAGCCTTGTAACAATAGTTACAGGGCTTTTTTGTTTTCTCTACTACAGGTTTTAGATAACATTTAGATAGCCATTATTGTGTAAGCTAAATGGAGTAGTATTTTAGCTATAAAAGGAGAACGAACTACGCTAAAGGATTTACGAGAGAGCGGGGAAACAATTTGTAAGAGGAAAAGAATTGATTAAATGGAGTTACGTAAATGTTTTTAGGAATTGTGTGTGTTATTATTGGGATAAGTTTATTGATAAATACTTATAAAAATCCAGACGAACAACTTTTTAGTAGAGTATTAGGAGCATATATCGGTTCAATTACATTAATTGTTATTGGAGTTTTGTCTGTTTTAGGTTTTGGAGATTTCTAATCCGCTCCCGAAATTGAGCTATAATTTAAAGCTACTCAAATGTATTCTGATTTTGCGCAGCGAGGTTAATCTAATTGGTATATGAAATTGAATATTTATAAAACACTTTTGTTTTTTATTTTTATAGGAGTAGGCGCTCTTTTTTTAAAGGGGTATTTTTATAGTAAAGAGATAGAAGGTAATAAGGAAGAGACAGTATGTAAATTTGTTTATTGTGAAATAGCACCAAAAACAACAAGTAGTTTTTTAAAATATATGGTAAAAAACCGTTGGTATAGAAATAGTTACGGGCAATGTCCTGAAGGATATGAAAAGAAAATTAATAAATTCTTTGTGTTGTATTATTCATCTAAAGACCCTAATAAAATAGAAGTCGATTTTTCTAAACAAGTTACAGATGTAAAAGAAATATTAAAATCGGGTTTTGTGAAAAATGATTTAAAATAATAAAATGAAAAAATTTAAAAGGATTCTGTTTTTTGCGGTCTTAATTTTAAGCAGTTGTGCTAGGGTGGATTGTGGGAAATTTGCAGATTACTTTAGGGATATGGATGTGGCTTTTGTTATTTTAGAAAAAAAACCATTATTCGGTAGAGAAATTAATTTGAATGTTAAGAATCTTGAAAATAACAAATTTGAGGTGTATAATGAAGAAAATACATGGTTTACTTGGTATTATAAAAATTTTCAATCAGGTGACACTATTATAAAACGTAAGGGGGAATTAGAGTTTAGTGTTCATAAGAAAGATACCATTTTGACTTTTCCTTTTGAATGTGATGGTAAAATATATAAATAGAATTTAGTTCATTATGGCAAAGTATGTAGAGTTATTAAGAGGGATCAATGTATCGGGGAATAATATGATTAAGATGCAGGATTTGAAATTGTTTATGGAGCAATTGGGTTTTGAAGGGGTAGTTACTTATATACAGTCAGGGAATGTAATTTTTGAGGCGTTGGAAGAGAGTAGTGCCAAGTTGGGATTCTTACTTCAGCAGGAAATTTTTAAAAAATGGGGTTATGATGTCCCTGTTATGGTTCTTACTCAGCAAGATTTACAGACGGCGTTGGATAATAATCCGTATTTGTCTTTGAGAGATGTGGATACGTCTAAGTTGTATTTTTCGTTTTTAAATAAAGAATTGAATAGTAATGCTATTAATGATTTAAAAATGAGTCAGGTGAAACCCGATGAGGCTACCGTAGATGTGAATCGTATTTATTTGAAGTATGCTGTTGGTGCTGGTAAAACGCGTTTGGATAATAGGTATATAGAGAAAAAATTAAACGTATTTTCTACAATAAGGAATTATAATACGGTGGTGAAATTATTGGAGTTATTTCAAGAGTAAAATCTTTGGGAGTATTTATTTTGTTAACATTTTATCTCCATTCATTGATTTATATTTGCAATCCAATTTTGGAAAATTTCAATTTTATCTATGGGGACTTTTGTGATTAGTAAGCGTTTGAACGGCTTGTATAAATTTGTGTTTAATTCCAGAAAAGGAAAGGTGATATTTACCAGTACTTCTTATTTATGTAAAGACGATTGTGAGCGAGGGGTGGAATTTATCCGTGATCATATATCGCAATTGGAATGTCGTAAGGAGAAAGCTTCTGGAGGGAAGTTTGTTTTTAAATTGGTTAATAATGATTTGGCATTGGTAACCAGTAGGAAATATACTACAGAGCTTCGTTTGCAAAAAGGAATTGACGAATTGTACAGAGATGTAGCAATGGCGGAGGTATTAGATTTCTCCGAGAATATTTCCATTTTTGAAGATGAGATTTCAATTTAAATGAAAATAAATTCCATAAAAAAAGCCACGCAATGCGTGGCTAGTTTTTTTTAGAATTACTTCTAATTATTTAGCAGCTGGAGCTTCAGCAGCAGGTGCAGCAGCAGCAGCAGTATCTACAGCAGCAGCAGCAGCAGTATCTACAGCAGCAGCAGCAGTATCTACAGCCTCAACAGCAGCAGTATCAACAGCAGCAGCCTCTTCAGCAGCAGCGTCAGCTTTTTTACAAGAAACAACAGATAATACAGCAACAGCAGCTAAACTTAAAAATAAATTTTTCATTTTAATTTTTATAAAAGGTTAATTAATTAATTTAATGCAAAGATATAATTTTTTTTATACGGCAAATGTTTTTAAAGTTTTTTTTTGCCTTTTGTAGTTATTTTTTTTGATGTTTTTTATTTCCTAATACTTCGTTAATGATTTCGTAATGTTTCTATAATCTTACTTGTCGCATTCCTATATTGATAGATATATTCTGCGGCTATTAGGCCTAATTCTTTTCGTAAAGGTTCATTTTCTAAAAGTTGGTTTGCTACTTGCTCCAATTGGCTTAGGTTATTAATGCTAATGGCAGCTTTGCGTTTTACTAGTTCTGTGGCTTCGGAGAATCGGCTGTAGTTAGGTCCAATGATAATGGGAACGCCAAAGGTAGCTGGTTCTAGAGTGTTGTGAACGCCTGGATTTCCAAAACCGCCTCCTACATAAGCAAGATCTGCGTAAGAATATATTTTGGTCAAAATACCGATAGTATCTATGATAAATACGTTGTATTGTGAAAGGTCTTGATTTTCTTTTTCAGAGAAAAGGATGTTTTTTACCTTAAGTTGTTCTTGTAAATAAGAAATCTGTTCTGGTTTTATATTATGAGGCGCAACAATGAATTTAATATCTTTATTACAGTGGTTTATATATTCAATAAGGATTTCCTCGTCCTTGGGCCATGAACTACCAATTACGATACAAGTTTTATTGTCTTTAAATTGTTCAATAAAGTCAAGGCGATTGTCTTTTTGTAGAATTTGATATACTCTATCAAAACGAGTGTCGCCAGAAAGCGTGGTGTTGTTGAAATTCAAGCGTGAAATCAAATCCATTGATTCTTGATTTTGTAAAAAGAAATGCGTGAAGGCCTGTAGTGATTTTCTATAAAAACCGCCATACCATTTAAAGAACAGTTGTTTTTCTCTAAATATTCCCGAAATCAGGTAGGTAGGGATTTTATTTTTCTTTAATTCTCTCAAATAGTTAGGCCAGAACTCGTATTTAATAAAAAAAGCCATCTTAGGCTGAATTAGTTGTATGAATTTCTGAGCATTTTGAGGTGTATCTAAGGGTAAATAGAGTATTAGGTCTGCAATAGGATGATTTTTTCGGATTTCATATCCCGATGGTGAGAAAAAAGTAACGATTATTTTGTGATTTGGACAGTCCTGTTTCATGGCTTCCATAACGGGTAATCCTTGCTCAAATTCGCCCAATGAGGCTGCGTGAAACCAAAGGGTTTGGTCTGTTGGGCTTATGTTTTCTTTTATTTTTTGAAAAACAATAGCGCGACCTTGTACAAATAATTTCATTTTAGGCGAAAATAGTTGCGCAGCTTTAACCACTCCTGTGGCCAAATAGGTGATTAGGTTATAGATAATTTGCATGTTCTAATTTTTGAAATCAAAAGTACTTTACTTTACTCTAAAATAGAAGTTCAAATAAATTTAAATACCTATTTTTGTACTGCTTTGTTTTGAAAATTTTATTTTTAAATCATAAAGCCGAATTTAAAGGAACACCCAATGAATAAAATACAAATGGTTGACTTGAAAAGTCAATACGAAAAAATTAAAGATACAGTAGTAAATTCTATCAATGAAGTATTGGATACCAATACTTATATTAATGGCCCTAAGGTTCATCAATTTCAAAAAGAATTAGAGGATTATTTAGGTGTAAAACACGTAATTCCATGTGCCAATGGTACCGATGCGTTACAAATTGCTATGATGGGATTGGATTTACAGCCAGGTGATGAGGTGATTACTGCCGATTTTACCTTTGCGGCTACTGTTGAAGTAATTGCTTTGTTGCGTTTGACTCCTGTTTTGGTAGATGTTGATATGGATAATATGAACATTACCATTGCTGCTATTGAAAAAGCAATTACTCCAAAAACCAAAGCCATTGTTCCGGTGCATTTATTTGGACGCGCGGCCAACATGGATGCGATTATGGCTTTAGCTAAAAAACATAATTTGTACGTTATTGAAGATAATGCCCAAGCTATTGGAGCCAATTATACTCATGCAGATGGTTCAAAACAAAAAGTAGGAACTATTGGTCACGTGGGAGCTACTTCTTTTTTTCCTTCTAAAAATTTAGGTTGTTACGGCGATGGTGGAGCTATATTCACTAACGATGATGCTTTGGCACATACCTTACGCGGAATAGTAAATCACGGAATGTATGAGCGTTACCACCATGATGTGGTGGGAGTGAACTCTCGTTTGGATAGTATTCAAGCAGCAGTACTTTCTGCCAAATTACCTCATTTGGATCAATACAATAAAAATAGACGTTGGGCTGCAGCGCAATATAATAAAGCATTTAGCGGTCATAAAAATATTATTGTTCCAGAATTTGATTTAGATGGTGACGATCACGTGTTTCATCAATATGTATTACGAATTGTAGATGCCGATAGAGATGCTCTTTTAGCTCATTTGCAAAGCAAAGAAATTCCATGTGCTATTTATTACCCAATTCCGTTACATGCACAAAAAGCATACGCAGACACACGTTACAATGAAGCTGATTTTGTAGTCACAAATCAGTTAGTTAAAGAAGTGATTGCCTTGCCAATGCATACAGAATTTACTCAAGATCAATTGGATTATATTACCGCTACGGTTTTAGAATTTTTAGGATAATCTCCAACAAACACCAAGTCATATGAAGGTATTGGTTACAGGAGGTTTGGGATTTATAGGATCTCACACCGTTGTAGAATTGCAAAATGTAGGTTTTAACGTAGTCATTATCGATAATCTCTCCAATTCTTCGGTGGAAGTTTTGAAGGGAATTACTTCCATAACAGGCATTCAGCCCGAATTGGAAATCATGGATTTGAGAGATAAATCGGCGGTAGAAATATTTTTTCAAAAAAATAAAGATATTACATCCGTACTTCACTTTGCTGCTTCGAAAGCAGTAGGAGAGAGTGTTCAAAATCCGTTGTTGTATTATGAAAATAATATTTCAACCTTGGTGTATTTATTACAAGAATTATCACAAAAACCAAATGCACAATTTGTATTTAGTTCGTCTTGCACTGTATATGGACAAGCAGATAAATTACCAATTACCGAAGATGCTCCGGTCCAAACACCTGTTTCTCCGTACGGAAATACTAAAAAAATTGGAGAAGAAATTATAAAAGATACCGTTCAAGCTACTAATATTGAATCAATATTATTACGTTATTTTAATCCTATTGGAGCTCATAAAAGTCTAGCCATTGGGGAATTACCAATAGGAGTTCCGCAAAATTTAGTGCCTTTTATTACTCAAACAGGAATTGGAATTAGAAAAGAATTGTCAGTTTTTGGAAATGACTATCCAACACCAGATGGGACATGTATTCGTGATTATATTCATGTAGTCGATTTGGCAAAAGCACATGTTGTAGCCTTACAGCGATTAATAGATAAAAAAAATTCAGCAAAAGTTGAAGTGTTTAACTTGGGTACGGGAACCGGAAACTCTGTTTTAGAAGTTGTTTCGATTTTTGAAAAGGTAAGCGAAAAAAAATTGCCTTATAAAATTGTAGATAGAAGAGAAGGTGATGTAATTAAAGCATTTGCAAATACAGATAAAGCAAATACAATCTTGGGCTGGAAAGCTGAAAAGTCTTTAGAGGAATCTATTTTAGATGCTTGGAAGTGGGAACAAAAAATACGTTCGTAACATATTAGATAAAAAAAGCCCGATGCAATGCATCGGGCTTTTTTTATAAATTTCAAATTAGCTTATGCGTTTGCAGTTGCCGATTCTTTATTAATTTTTCCAATTAAACCTACTAAAACTTTACCAGGTCCTACTTCTGTGAATAATGAAGCACCGTCTGCAACCATTTGTTGAACAGATTGTGTCCATTTTACAGGAGCTGTTAATTGTACAATTAAGTTTTTCTTGATTTCTTGAGGGTCTGAAATAGCGCTTGCCGTTACATTTTGGTACACTGGGCAAATAGGAGTAGAGAAAGTTGTCGCTTCAATAGCTGCTGCTAACTCTTCACGTGCTGGTTCCATCATAGGTGAGTGGAAAGCACCACCAACAGGCAATAATAAAGCACGTTTTGCTCCTGCCTCTTTCATTGCTTCACAAGCTTTTTCTACTGCCGAGAATTCTCCTGAGATCACCAATTGACCCGGGCAATTGTAGTTTGCAGCGACTACTACACCGTCAATAGAAGCACAGATTTCTTCTACTTTATCATCTGCTAAACCTAATACAGCAGCCATAGTTGATGGTGTAATTTCACATGCTTTTTGCATTGCTAATGCTCTTTGAGAAACTAATTTTAATCCGTCTTCAAAAGATAACGTTCCGTTAGCCACTAAAGCAGAAAATTCTCCTAATGAGTGTCCTGCTACCATTTCTGGTTGAAAATCGGCTCCTAATGTTTTAGCTAAAATTACAGAGTGTAAAAAAACCGCTGGTTGTGTCACTTTAGTTTCTTTTAATTGTTCTGTAGTACCTTCAAACATGATGTCTGTGATACGGAATCCTAAGATTTCGTTCGCTTTTTCAAAAAGTTCTTTTGCTAATGGTGATGATTCATATAAATCTTTACCCATTCCTGTGAATTGAGCTCCTTGTCCAGGAAAAACATATGCTTTCATATTATTTATTTTCTAAATGATTTATTGTTTTATTGCGGTTGCAAAAATACATTTTTTATTAAGGTATTAAAGCAATCCGGCACGTTTTAGTAAGGCTTCTGGTTGAGGTTCTTGACCGCGGAATTGTTTGTATAGTTCCATTGGGTGAATAGTTCCTCCCTTAGATAATACGGTTTCTTTAAAACGTGTGGCAATTTCTTTATTAAAAATCCCATTTTCTTTAAAATAGGCAAACGCATCAGCATCTAATACTTCTGCCCATTTGTAGCTGTAGTAACCAGATGAATATCCACCTTGAAAAATGTGTGAAAAGGCTGTACTCATGGCATTTTCGGCAACATCAGGATATAATTGTGTGTTTTTGAATTCGGTCGTTTCAAATTCTTTTAGATTGGTAATGTCACTTGGGTTTTTTCCGTGCCAAGCCATGTCTAATAACCCAAAACTTAGTTGTCTTAACGTAGCCATTCCTTCTAAAAAGCTAGCACTATCTTTTATTTTCTTGATATATTCCATTGGTATTGCCTCACCCGTTTCATAATGGGTTGCAAATAATTGTAACGCTTCGGGTTCATAACACCAATTTTCCATTATTTGACTTGGTAACTCTACAAAATCCCATGAAACGCTTGTTCCCGATAAACTAGGGTAGGTTGTATTGGCTAAAATTCCGTGTAAACCATGACCAAATTCATGGAATAAGGTAGTTACTTCTGTAAAAGTTAGTAATGAGGGTTTGGTACTTGTTGGTTTGGTGAAGTTACATACGTTTGAAATATGAGGTCGATGAGATTCTCCATTTTTTACATATTGAGATTTAAACGATGTCATCCAAGCACCATTACGTTTACCTTTTCTTGGGAAGAAATCGGCGTAGAATAAAGCGACTAATTCGCCTTGATTGTCCGTTACTTCATAGGTAGTTACTTCCTCATGATATTTATCTATTGAATGAATTTCTGTAAAATTCAAATCGTATAACTTATTGGCAATAGTGAAAGCACCTTGTAATACTTTTTCTAATTGAAAATAAGGTTTTAATTTTTCATCATCTAAATCAAACAATTGTTGTTTTAGTTTTTCTGCATAATAAGCCCCGTCCCATTTTTCTAATTGTTCAATGCCGTCTAATTGTTTGGCAAAATCACTTACTTGTTGAAATTCTTTTAGAGCCGCAGGTTTCGCTTTTTCTAATAAATCATTTGAAAAAGAAAATACGGTTTCGGGATTTTTAGCCATACGCTCTTCTAACACAAAATCAGCATGGGTGTTATAACCTAATAAGTTGGCACGTTGGTGTCTTAGGTTGGCAATTTTTATAACAATTTGTTCGTTGTTGAACTCATTGTTTTGAAAACCTTTGGATCCAAAAGCAATGCTCATCTGTTTACGTAGTTCTCTATTGTCTGCATAGGTCACAAAAGGTAAGTAGCTAGGGTGATCTAAAGTGAATATCCAACCGTTTTTGTTGTGCGCTTTGGCCACTTCTGCAGCAGCTTCAATTACACCTTCAGGTAATCCTGCTAAGTCATTTCCGTTGGTAATGTGCAGTTCAAAATTATTAGTTTCGGCTAATACATTTTCACCAAATTGTAAACTCAGGGTAGCTAATTCTTTGTCTATTTCACGAAGAGTATTTTGATCATCTTGATTTAAATTGGCACCGTTTCGTGAGAATGATTTGTATTTTTTATCCAATAACATGTATTGTTCTGGATTTAAATTCAAAGAATCTTTTTGATTATAAACGGCTTTTACTCGTAAAAATAAATCTTTGTTTAAGCGTACATCATTTCCAAATTCAGATAATAACGGCGAAACTTCTTGAGCAATTTTTTGCATTTCGTCATTTGTTTCAGCCGAATTTAAATTGAAAAAGATACTTGACAAACGTTCTAATGCATCGCCAGAGAATTCTAGCGCTTCAATGGTATTTTCAAAAGTAGGATTGTCTGAGTTGTTTACAATAGCATCAATTTCTTTTTTAGCCATAGCTATGGTTTCAATAAATGCAGGCTGATAGTCGGCAGTGTTGATTTGAGAAAAAGGGGCGCTATTAAAATTTGTATTGAATGGAGTAGTGAATAATGTACTCATAATTTCAAGTGTTTATAGTAGATAAAAATCCGTTCTATTTTCATGAGAAAAAGGAACGGATTATGAATTTATTTTGAGGAAGGATTATTTTTTTAACCCTTCGGCAGCTTTGTTCACAGCCGCTTTTAACCCTTCTTTGTAAGCAATGATACGGTCTAATACTTCTGTGTTTTGCGCTCCAATAATTTGCGCGGCAAGAATACCAGCATTTTTAGCTCCGTTTAAAGCTACCGTAGCAACTGGTACACCTCCTGGCATTTGTAAAATAGATAATACACTATCCCAACCGTCAATAGAGTTACTTGATTTTACAGGAACCCCAATCACTGGAAGAGGAGACATCGAGGCAACCATTCCAGGTAAGTGAGCGGCACCACCTGCACCTGCAACAATAGCAGCAATACCACGTTTGTGAGCATTTTGGCTAAAGTCAAATAATTTTTCTGGAGTACGGTGAGCAGAAACAATATCTACTTCAGTTTCAATTCCAAATTCGTTTAACATATCAATGGCATCTTGCATAACAGGCATGTCAGAGATGCTTCCCATGATTACAGCTACTTTCATATAAATAATTTTTGAGGAATAATTATTGACTAATTACTCGAATAGATTGTTTTACTTCTTGTGCAATTCTTCTGGCTTCTGCCATGTTTTCATTTACAATGGTCACGTGTCCCATTTTACGGAACGGACGTGTTTCTTTTTTTCCATAGATATGAGGAGTTACTCCGTCAATAGCCATGATTTTTTCAATGTTTTCGTAGATTACATTTCCAGAGAAACCTTCTGCACCTACTAAGTTTACCATAATTCCAGCTACTTTACTATCGGTGTTTCCTAAAGGTAAGTTTAGAACAGCACGTAAGTGGTTTTCAAACTGAGAAGTATAACTAGCTTCAATGCTATGGTGGCCAGAATTGTGCGGTCTTGGCGCAACCTCATTGACAATGATTTCATCGTCTTGAGTTTGGAACATCTCCACAGCTAAAAGACCTACGTGGTTAAAATTTTGAGATACTGTTAAGGCAACGGCTCTTGCTTTCTCTGCAACAGCATTGTCTATACGAGCAGGACAAATTACGTATTCTACTTGGTTGGCTTCTGGATGAAATTCCATTTCGACCACTGGGTAGGTTTTGATTTCTCCATCAGGATTTTGACATACAATTACAGATAATTCATTTTTAAAAGGAATCATGCTTTCTGCAATACATTCTACATTTGGTAGCGTGTCTAAATCAGCAAGGCTTCTGATGATTTTTACTCCATTACCATCGTATCCAAATTCAGTACATTTCCATACAAATGGGAAATCTACATTTTGAATGGCTACATAGGCTTTTAGATCAGACAAGTTTTGGTGTCTGGTGTATGGAGCAGTAGGGATATTGTGTTGAGTGTAAAAATCTTTTTGTACTCCCTTGTTTTGAATTAAACGCAGGGTTTTAGGAGAAGGGAATACTTTGGTTCCTTCAGCTTCTAGTTTCTCTAACGCTTCAAGATTAACTAATTCAATTTCAAAAGTAAGTACATCAACTTGTTTTCCAAAGTTGTATACGGTATCAAAATCCATCAAGTCACCTTGAGTAAAGTGATTACAAGCAATTTTGCAAGGCGCTTCGTTGCTAGGGTCTAATACGTAGGTTTGGATGTCAAATTTACGTGTATCATAAAGCATCATTTTGCCTAATTGACCACCACCTAAAATTCCTAATTTAAAATCAGAAGAAAAATAATTCATCGTATTTGTAATTTATGGCTTCAAAGATACTTTTAAAACCTTACATAGGAAAATGTTACTAAATTTTCTTTAGTATTTCACGACTCACAGCTTGGAAAGCTGCTGTTTGGTGTGAATAATCTTTTTGTAAAATGAGTTTCAGTTCGGGATGAATCCATTTTTGATAAAATCCTAACGCGTACAATGCCCTAATACTATAGGCTAAAGGAGCCGATTTTGTATGGTTTAACAGCCAGTCAAAACATTTTTCGATTATGATTTCAATATGATTTTCAGATAAACAAATTGTTTTTTCATGATGTGCATTTGCTAACAACATACATGTTCGGCTTAAAGATCTATGTGTGCTGTCTTGGTTCGGGAAGTTTATTTTTTCAAAAAATAAATTTAAATACGGAGTGACTATTTCACTGTTTTCTAGACAAATGAGTTCAAAAGTCCAGCATGATTTTTTTTGAATATTTTTGTCAGAAGAATTGAATAGCGCCAGTAAATCAGGAATTTGGGTTTCATTTTTCATGAAAAAAGAAATGATTTTCTCTCTGGATTGGGTGCTTCCGGATAAAGGGGATATGATTTCGGGTAGGTTCAAAATCTATTTGTTTAATTCAGTTATAATTCCTTTAAGCATGATAGGCACGATGAATTTATGAAAGGGTTTAATGATGAAAAAATACACTCGTCCCATCCAATTATGATGGGTTACAATGGTAGCAATGGTAAGTTGCTTCGTGTTTTCATTCAAAGTATCTAATAATAATGATACTTTGAAGTCTGAATGAGAATCATTTTCTCCAATAATAATTTCGTTTTCATTGGCATAAAAAACCTTGAATAAACCAATTTGTTCGCCAGTTTCTCCTTTAAAATTTTTTAGTAATTCATTTCTATCTTGAATGCTACCAGAAGTTTTTAGTCCTAATTTACTAACTATTGAGTCTCTAATTTCCATCATTTTATTCACCCAATTAGGAGCGCTATTAAAAAAAGCGATAGCTATATCTTTTGAAGTAAGATGAGTGTTGTTTGAAAATTGAGATTGATAACAATCTACATAATCAATGTTTTTATTTTCTTGTAATATAGAATTTGGAGGGAGTTGTACTTGGTTTATTTTCATAATTTGGAAGCATTTTAGTTTGAAAAAGGTTTTGTTGATTTCTTTCAAATGTATGAAAAACAAGTGTGTTTTTTCCTTTTGTATCAGTTGTATTTCTGTATATTTGTCGCTTGATAAAAAACCAAAAAATGAACGTGTTATTGCATGATAAAGAATTTGAACCGTATTTGTCACAAGATGAAATTCAAGCGGCAATACAACAAATGTCTCGAGCAATTTCTGTTGATTTTCAAGATGAAATCCCTCTGTTTGTAGGGGTTTTAAATGGTTCTTTTATGGTGTTGTCTGATTTAATGAAGGCTTATAAACATCCGTGTGAAATGGCGTTTGTAAGGTTTAAGTCATATGACGGACTTCAGACTACCCAAAATGTTCAAGAAATATTAGGTTTGGATATGGATATCTCAGATAAGCATGTTGTTCTTGTTGAAGATATTGTTGATACGGGGAATACTATTGAGAAATTAGTTCGCTATTTTGAAGAAAAGCAACCCAAATCGTTAAAAATAGCCACCTTGTTCTTGAAACCAGAAGTGTATCAGAAAACCATTCCGTTGGATTATGTTGGGTTAGAAATTCCTAATAATTTTATCGTAGGATATGGGTTGGATTATAATGAGTTAGGGCGTAATTTGCCTCAAGTATATACACTCAAAAAAAATTAACTAAATTAATGACTCTACGAGAGTCGTAACTTTTAAATAGAATATAAAATGATAAACATTGTTCTTTTCGGTAAACCCGGAGCAGGAAAAGGAACTCAAGCAGAGTTCTTGAAAGAAAAATACAACTTAACGCACTTATCTACAGGAGATATTTTTCGTTTTAATATGAAAAATAACACGCCTCTTGGATTAGAAGCAAAAAAATATATTGATAACGGAGGTTTAGTGCCAGATAGTTTAACTATCAATATGTTACAAGATGAGGTTGAAAAAAACCCAGAATCTGCAGGTTTCTTATTTGATGGTTTTCCAAGAACTGTAGATCAAGCAATTGCTTTAGACGCTTTCTTAGAAGGAAAAGGACAAAAAATTACGGCTACTATTGCTTTAGAAGCAGACGATGAAATTTTAGTTGCTCGTTTATTAGAAAGAGGAAAAACAAGTGGACGTGCTGATGATCAAGACGAAGAGAAAATCAGAAACCGTTACCAAGAATATAACGAGAAAACAGCTCCGCTTATTGGATACTACCAAGAACAAGGAAAATTCTCTGCTGTTGACGGAATTGGTTCTATTGAAGAAATTACGGTTCGTTTGACTAACGTGATTGACACGCTTTAATTCGTAAAAAAAAACAGCCTCTATTTAGTAGGCTGTTTTTTTTCAATAAATATCTAAATATATAAATTTGGAAATCATTATTATTCTTTTTCTGATATTATTAAATGGTTTTTTCTCAATGTCAGAGATTGCCTTAATATCTTCAAGAAAAAATAGATTGCAAACTGCTGCCAAAAAAGGGGTTAAAGGGGCTCAAACCGCTCTTGACTTGGCAAATTCACCAAATAAATTCTTGTCTACAGTTCAAATTGGAATTACTCTAATTGGAATTATGACGGGTATATTTAGTGGAGATAAGGTAACCATTGATGTTGAAAATTACGTAAGACAATTTCAATTATTAGTTCCCTATGCACATACCATTGCTGTAGGAATTGTAGTGGTAATTCTAACTTTTTTCTCATTGGTTTTAGGAGAATTATTGCCTAAACGTATTGGGTTAAATTATCCTGAAAGTATTGCCAAAGCTGTAGCCTTACCCATGCAGTCGTTATCAATAATTACGGCTCCATTTATTTGGATGCTAACAGCTTCTACCGATTTAATTTTAGATATTTTAAATATTAAACCAACCGCAGACGGAAAGGTTACTGAAGAAGAAATTAAAGCAATTATTAAAGAAGGAACTGAAGTAGGTGAAGTTCAAGAAATTGAACAAGATATTGTGGAACGCGTGTTTCATATTGGTGATCGAAAAGTAAATTCGTTAATGACTCATAGAAAATCAGTGGTCATGTTACCATTGAATTCTACTAAAGAGGAAGTAAAAGAAATCATGCTTCAAGAATTACACATGGTTTATCCAGTGTATGGAAAAGATTTTGATGATATTGTTGGAGTGGTGAATCTTAAAAATATCTTTGCTAAATTTGATTCTGATTTATTTGATTTGGAGTCTATTATGACAAATCCTTCGTTTGTGATGGAGCATACAACGGCTTATACGGCATTAGAGAACTTTAAACAAACAGGAATTCATCATTCATTTGTAACAGATGAATATGGTGTTTTTCAAGGGATAATTACCCTAAATGATATTCTTGAAGCTTTGGTTGGAAATGCATCTGATTTTAATAAAGATGATTTTCAATTAATTGAAAATGAAGACGGAACATGGCTGGTTGATGGACATTACTCGTTATATGATTTCTTGACCGTTTTTGAATTAGAAGATTTAGCTTCAGATTATGAAGTGACTACGGTTAGCGGATTAATTATGACCGAACTATCTCGAATTCCTTCGCAAGGAGAGAAATTAGTTTGGCAAAAATTTGAACTAGAAGTCTTAGAAATGGACGGTGTTAAAATTGACAAAGTACTAATAAGACCATTAAAATAAATTGTAAATTCGTTTACCATTTTTAACAAAAAAACATAAAAAAATGACTGAAGGGAATTTCGTAGACTACGTAAAAATATACGTTTCTTCTGGTAAAGGAGGAAAAGGATCTACGCACTTACATAGAGAAAAATTTATCGAAAAAGGTGGGCCTGATGGAGGTGATGGAGGACGTGGAGGTCACATTGTATTAGTTGGTAACAAGAATTTATGGACTTTAATGCACTTAAAATTCTCAAGACACATTAAAGCAGGTCACGGTGGTGACGGTGGTGGTGACAGAAGTACTGGTGCCGATGGGGAAGATAGGTTCTTAGAAGTTCCCTTAGGTACGGTGATCAAAGACCGTGAAACAGGAGATACTCTTTTTGAAATTACTGAAGATGGAGAAAAACAAATCCTTGCTCGTGGGGGTAAAGGAGGATTAGGTAACTGGCACTTTAGAAGTTCTACCAACCAAACACCTCGTTACGCTCAACCAGGTTTGCCTGGGGTAGAAATGGATGTGATTCTTGAATTAAAGGTTCTTGCCGATGTTGGATTAGTAGGATTCCCAAATGCAGGTAAATCAACGTTGTTATCTGTTTTGAGTTCTGCAAAACCTAAAATTGCTGACTATCCGTTTACAACTCTAAAACCAAACTTAGGAATTGTTTCTTATAGAGATTACCAATCATTTGTAATTGCAGATATTCCTGGAATTATTGAAGGTGCTGCCGAAGGAAAAGGATTAGGTCATTATTTCTTGCGTCACATTGAACGTAATTCAACCTTGTTGTTTATGGTTTCTGTAGATACAGAAGACATTAAAGCAGAATATGAGATTTTGGTAAACGAATTGCGTAAATACAATCCGGAAATGCTAGACAAGGAGCGCATGTTGGTCATTACCAAATGTGATATGTTAGATGATGAATTGAAAGCTGAATTGAAAGCTGAATTGGACGTTCAATTTAAAGATATTCCATATATGTTTATTTCTTCTGTAGCCTCTCAAGGATTGGTGGAATTGAAAGATAAATTATGGAAAATGTTGAACGATTAATCCAAGTTTATATTATATAATAAAGGGGAGTATTCTTATAATACTCCCCTTTTATTTTTAATTGAATTTATAAGTATCAAATAGCATTTCTAAAGTTAGCGGGATGTTATTGGCTTGTACTTTTATTTGATATTGTTTGTTGTCAATCCAGTCTTCAATGAGTTCTCCAAAATCTTCTTCAATATCATAGACTACTGTGGCACCTAATCGTTCTAAAGCTGCGGCATTACATTCTTGTTCGTAATGATTTTTGATAGGGATAGCCATTATTTTTTTTTGTAAAAATAAAGCCTCAGCAGGTGTTTCAAAGCCACCTCCAGTAATAATTCCTTGGCAGTTAATTAAGCTCTCGTTAAAGTGTTTTTGATTGATAGGGTAGTAGGTAATGTTTCCATCACGATATCTGAAATTGACATCGCTCATGAACCAATGGAATTCTAGGTGAGGATTTTGTCTAAAATATTTTTCCAAACAATTTTTGTCAAACGAAGGTAAATAAACAGTAATGTGTTTTAAGTCTTGAGGTTGTGCGTTTACAATTTTATCTTTGATAATAGGAGGATGTATGAAAGAATCATAAGCATCAAAATGAAGTCCTATTTGTTGAGGTGAAGTGGCGTATTTTTTCAAAATTAATTCTCCCATAACACTTTTATTGTCAGGTCTAGGAGTTGCATCTGATATAAAGCTGGCTTGATGACCAAATTGAACCGAATTTATTTTTTGAAGCTTACATGCCATAGAAGTAATAGGTTCAAAGTCGTTTATCACTACGTCATATTTGTTTACGGGTAGTTGTTTTGCTTCTTTAAACATAGATATTGGCTTGATGTTCTTGACAATATTCCAGTAATTTAATCCACCGCATTTGCTATAGTGTAAGCTTAATCCTTTACTTTGAAATTTAATAGGTAAAGAAGGTGATAATGTAGAGTTGTTACCGCTTAGGAAAAAATCTACTTCCCCGTATTTTTGCAAATAAGGATATAATTGCATGGCTCTACTGATATGACCGTTTCCGGTTCCTTGAATGGCGTAAAATATTTTCATTTAAGCTAGAATTTTAGATACGATATCTTGTTTTTGTTGTTGTGTTTCGTTTTTTTGTTTGTAATAATGTGATTTGTTGTATTGGTAAATTCTCCATTTTCCGTGTTTGTATTCTAGAGAAGTTAAATTTTCAATCCAGTCACCACTGTTTAGGTATTGAATTCGACCAGATTTATTTTCAATTGTTTTTATTTGAGGTTGATGGATATGTCCACAGACTACGGTTTGATACCCTTTTTCAATGGCAATTTCGGCAATGGTTTGTTCAAAATTATTAATAAAGGTTACCGCTTTCTTGACGCTATCTTTTACCAATTTTGAGAAACTCATTTTCTCTTTTCCCATTTTAATTAGCATCCAGTTAATGAATCGGTTCATAAGTATGAGCAGGTCATACCCTTTACCTCCAAGTTTAGCTAGTATTTTAGCATAACCTTTGGTAGAAGAATCAAAAACATCTCCGTGAAAGAACCATGTTTTGTTTCCGTCTATATCTAAAATGAGTTTGTCTGCTAGTTCAAAATTTCCTATTATAAAGTCTGAGTATTTCCTTAGAGCTTCATCATGGTTACCAGTAATATATATGACTCTAGTGCCATGCGTTGACATTTTAATAATTTGTCTTAGAACTTCCATATGTGAAGCAGGGAAATAACTCTTGCTAAAATTCCAGATATCTATAATATCTCCATTTAAAATGAGTGTTTTAGGTTGTATTGATTTTAGGTATTGTAATAATTCGGTAGCATGACAACCATAAGTACCTAAGTGAATGTCGCTCAATACAACTAGAGGTAGTTTTCGTCTTTGTTTCATTAATTTTGCTTTTTTCAAAACTACATTCTGTTTGAAAAGTATTGAATTTCAAAGCGTTAAGTTTTGTAAAAGTTTGTGTTAATCAATCAAGTTCAATAAGAACAGAATGTTATATTTTTCTTATTTTTGGGAACCAAATAGGAGGTCACTGAGTGATCAATAATACATAAACTATGAGAACACATTTTATTGCCATTGGAGGTAGTGCTATGCATAACTTGGCTTTGGCCTTACATCATAAAGGATATCAAGTAACAGGTAGTGACGACGCTATTTTTGAACCTTCTAAATCGCGTTTAGCTAAACACGGATTATTGCCTGAGGCTGAAGGATGGTTTCCTGAAAAAATTACTACAGATATTGAAGCGGTTATTCTTGGTATGCACGCAAAAGCGGATAATCCAGAGTTGTTAAAAGCACAAGAATTAGGTCTTAAAATTTATTCGTATCCAGAATTCTTATACGAACAATCTAAAAATAAAACACGTGTCGTAATTGGTGGTTCTCATGGAAAAACAACTATCACTTCTATGATTTTACATGTCATGCATTATCATAATATTGAAGTGGATTACATGGTGGGAGCTCAATTAGAAGGGTTTGATACTATGGTACATCTTACAGAGGATAATGATTTTATTGTTTTAGAAGGAGATGAGTATTTAACGTCTCCTATTGATTTACGTCCTAAATTCCATTTATACCAGCCTAATATTGCGTTATTGTCTGGTATTGCTTGGGATCATATTAACGTATTTCCAACCTTTGATAATTACGTAGAGCAGTTTGATATTTTTACAGATAAAATTACAAACGGAGGAATTATTGTGTACAATGAGGAAGATTCGAATGTGAAATTAGTTGCTGAACGAAGTGAGAATCCAATTCGTAAAATTGCTTACCAAACTCCTGCATATACTGTTGAGAATGGAGTCACTTTATTAGAAACTCCTGAGGGTCCAATGCCAATAGAAGTCTTTGGAGCTCATAACTTAAGTAATCTTGCTGGAGCTAAATGGATTTGTCAATGTATGGGGGTAGATGAAGCAGATTTTTATGAAGCTATTGCAAGCTTTAAAGGAGCAAGTAAACGTTTAGAGAAAATAGCAGAATCGGCTACTAAAGTGGCTTACAAAGATTTTGCTCACTCTCCTAGTAAAGTCTCTGCGACTACTAAAGCTGTAAAAGCACAATTTCCTGATAGAAAATTAATTGCTTGTTTAGAATTACATACGTATAGTAGTTTAAATGCGGCTTTCTTAAAAGAATATAAAGGAGCACTTGAAGCTGCTGATGTAGCCGTAGTATTCTATTCTCCAGATGCGGTTAAAATTAAACGTTTGGAAGAAGTTACCTACGATCAAATTGCTCAATCATTTGAACGTGACGATTTGATTATTTATACTAATCCAGCAGAATTTAAAGAATTCTTATTTGGTCAGAATTTTGATAACTCTTCATTGTTATTAATGAGTTCTGGAAATTATGGAGGTTTGGATTTTGATGAGGTTAAAAATCTGATTCAATAATTCTTTTTTATATAAAATACTAAAAGCGATTGAGGGTAACTTCAGTCGCTTTTTTATTTGTCCAGCTTAATGATTTTCTGTAAATTATAAGTAGTTAAAAATGACTTATTATGGAAGAGAATCGTGCATTTTCAATAAAATTTTGGTCAGAAGAAGATAAACCAAGAGAGAAGTTACTCTCTAAAGGAAAAGCAGCGCTCTCTGATGCCGAATTACTCGCTATTCTTATTGGTTCTGGGAGCAGAAATGAAAGTGCGGTTCAACTTAGTCAACGTATTTTGGCTAGTGTGAATAACAATTTAAATGCTTTAGGTAAAATTCCGTTAAGTCAATTGGAAAGTTTCAAGGGGATAGGAGAGGCCAAAGCAATTACTATTGTTGCAGCTATGGAATTGGCTCGTCGTAGACGTAATGAGGAGGTAGTAGATTTGACTAAAATAACTTCTAGCAAATCGGTGTTTCAAATTATGCAGCCTATTATTGGCGAATTACCTCATGAAGAATTTTGGGTGTTATTTTTAAATAATTCTAATAAAGTATTGTCCAAAATGCAACTAAGTAAAGGCGGAATGACCGGAACGGTTGTAGATGCCCGATTGTTGTTTAAAACTGCTTTAGAAGTAGGTGCTATTGCGATAATATTAATTCATAATCATCCGTCGGGTAGCCTGATTGCCAGTGAGGCTGATAAACGGATTACCCAACAAGTAAAAAATGCAGGTACGCATCTTGAAATTCAAGTGTTAGATCATGTGATTATTACGGAACATTCTTTTTTTAGTTTTGCCGATGAAGGGATATTGTAAATCTATTATTTTTAAAAAATCAATATCCGTATTTATCTTTCCATCTATTTTGTAAAAATTCCCTCGTACTACGTTCTCTAGAATTATCGCCTGGTTGGTAAAATGGAGTCATTTCTAATCCTTCAGGTAAAAATTCTTGTTCCACAAAATTATTCGGGAAATTGTGTGAATATTGATATTCTTCACCATATCCTAATTCTTTCATCAATTTAGTCGGAGCATTACGTAGGTGTAACGGAACGGATAAATCGCCCGTTTGTTTCACGACTTGGATAGCCGTATTAATGGCGTTATACGTACTGTTGCTTTTGGGTGAAGTGGCTAAATAAACCGCACATTGACTTAATATAATTCTACATTCGGGATAACCAATAGTTGCAACAGCTTGAAAGGTATTATTAGCCATAATTAATGCTGTTGGATTAGCATTTCCAATATCTTCACTAGCCGAAATTAAAAGTCTACGAGCAATAAATTTTGGATCTTCACCGCCTTCAATCATTCGTGCTAGCCAATAAACCGCGCCATTCGGGTCGCTTCCACGAATTGATTTGATAAATGCCGAAACGATATCATAATGTTGTTCGCCAGTTTTGTCGTATAATGCCGTGTTTTGTTGAACAAGGCTTAATACTTTTTCATTAGTGATAATGATTTCATCTTCTGGAGAAGCATTAATGATTAATTCAAAGACGTTTAATAATTTTCGTCCGTCACCACCAGAAATACGTAATAAAGCTTCTGTTTCTTGTAGCGTGATTTTTTTAGTAGCAAGATATTTATCCGTACGAATGGCTCTTTCTAGTAAGGCGATTAAGTCTTCTTTAGCAAAGGCATTTAATACATACACTTGACATCTAGAGAGTAGGGCAGGAATGACTTCAAAACTTGGATTTTCTGTAGTAGCTCCAATCAGTGTAATTAGTCCTTTTTCTACGGCTGCAAGTAATGAATCTTGTTGTGATTTGCTAAAACGATGAATCTCGTCTATAAACAGAATAGGGTTTTTGGCAGTAAATAAACCGCCGTCTTTTTTGGCTTTTTCGATGACTTCTCTAATGGCAGACACTCCAGAATTAATTGCGCTCAAATTATAAAACGGTCGGTCTGACTGTTCTGAAATAATTTGTGCCAAAGTAGTTTTTCCGGTTCCGGGAGGTCCCCAAAATATTAACGATGGAATTAATCCACGGTTAATTTGTTGGGTTAGTGATCCATTTGGTCCTACTAAATGCAACTGACTAATGTAGTCTTCTAATTTTGTTGGTCGTATGCGTTCTGCTAAAGGTGCTTCCATGGTGTAAAAATACAAATTTTATACGCTTTATTAAATGGGCTGATGGTGAACTAAAAAAGGCATTCTGAGTAAGAATGCCTTTTTTATGATTTGATATAAAATTTTATCCGCGTTGTCTAATAGCTTCGTATAAAAATGCACCACAAGCAACCGATACATTCAACGATCCAATACTTCCAAACATAGGAAGTTTTGCTTTTTCATCAACAATTTTTAATACAGATGGGTTAATCCCTCTATCTTCAGAACCCATGATAATTGCAGTAGCTTCTTTCATAGAAACATCGTATAATGATTGATCTGTTTTCTCAGTTGCAGCTACGGTTTTAATTCCGTGTCCTTGTAATAAGAAAATTGCGTCTTTGATATGTTCTACTTTACAAATAGGAATGTTGAATACGGCTCCTGCTGAGGTTTTAACCGTATCACCATTTACGGGTGCCGAACCTGATTTTTGAATAATTATTCCATTTACACCCGTACATTCTGCCGTACGAATAATCGCTCCAAAGTTACGGGCGTCAGAAATTTGATCTAATACTAAGAATAATGGTGTTTTACCATTTTCAATAATTTCTTCAATTAATGGTTCTAACTCAAAAAAAGAAATAGGTGAGATAGTAGCCACAGCTCCTTGGTGATTATTAGGAGTCATACGGTCTAATTTTTCAACGGGTACGTATGAGAAATTAATGTTTGCACGTTTAAGTGTTTTCATTAATTCTTTCATTAATTCACCTGTAGCTTCTTTCTGAACGTATACCTTATCTACACTTGAGCCTGCTTGAATAGCTTCAATGATGGCTCTAATTCCAAATATTTGATTTTCTTTTTCCATGGGGCAAAGATATTAAAAAAGACAAGATTTTAATTACTTGTCTATTTGATTATAAATCAATGTTAAAATTGATTTGAACTATGGTGTTTTTGAAATTAAAACTTTGGTTGGTGGTAAGTCCGTTGGTAAAGGCAAGTCTTAAAATTCCTGTTTTGGTTAATGTGGTAAGACCTAATCCAAATCCGGTTAAGGTTTGTTGTTTTTTAGAAGTAAGGAAAGGGTTGTGGTATATTCCGTAATCTAGAATGGTGTGGAAATAGGTGTTTTGAGATGCTAGATAGCGGTATTCTGTGAGTAACAATGAATAGGCATTGGCGAGTAAACTATTTTCGTTAAATCCTCTTATAGAAGTGCTGCCTCCAAATTGTTGGAGTTCGTTTAAGATATAAGAAGTGCTTTGCAGGAAATGATTTTTACTGCGAATATTAAAGCTGTTTTTAGAATCTAATATAATGTCGTGGTTTAGTGATAGTCCAAAAAGCTGCTGTTTGTTAACGAATTCTTGATCTAGATTATTGATGTTATTACGTTGACCTAATCCTATTTGAAATTGTAAACTGGTTTTAGGGTTTAAAATAGACTTTGAATCTATGGGTTTTAGATATTCAAAACTCGAGGTTAGGTATTTGTTTTGGAAGTCTTGTATGTTGGCGTTTGTTTTTTGAATATTGGTAGATTCTGTAGTTTGATATCCTAGATATATGCGTGAGTGGTAGTTGTGATAGTAGCTTAGATCTACAGATTGTTTGGTGTTTTGGAATAAACTGTCTTGTTTGAATATTTGCAAATGGCCTCGTATTCCAATAGGGCTTTGGAATAAGTAGGGTAGTTCTGTGGTGATTTTAATGGTTTTTTGTTTTCGTCCGTCGTCTTTCCAATTTAGGGAAAAATGATCTCCCACGCGTAAGGAGTTGTATAGATTGATATCGGCGTAACCATTTAAAGTGATTTGTTTTTGGTCACTGTTTGAGAAGCCAATAAGTCCGTCAAAGGAGTTGGCTTTTTTTTTCTCTAAATAGATATAGATATCTGTAGAATCTTTTGTGAATAATACCTCTGGGAATTTGCTTTGTGTGGCAAAGGGTATTTTTTCAAAATCGGTATGAATTTTTTTTAAGGCCTCTGGGGAGAAAGTTTTGTTTTGATGTTTCTTGGTGAGTTGTTTCCAAATTCCTTTAGGGAACCATTCTTTTTGATTTTCGTCAGATGTTTTAAGTACAAAGGAAGTGTTGGTTCGTTGTGTTTTGATTTCAATGTTGAGGTTGGCAATGAGTTTTTTATTTTTTATGGAAAAATCATTTAACGAAGTTTTTGTAAATGTGTATCCTAATGCTTCGTAGTGTTGGGTAAGGTCTTTAAGGAATGTTTCGGTTTGGGAAAAGGGAATGGTTAAGGTGTCTTCTGATTTGTTTTTGAAGTAAATTGAGTTTGGTAGTTTGTGTTTTTGAAGTGCAATTTGGATGTTTTTAAATTGGGTTCCTAAATGCCAGTCTATTTGGTGTAATGTGTCGTTGGGTTTGTTGTGGCTAAGTATTTTGTTTTCAATATAACCTAATGAGTTTAATTTTTCGGAAAATTCTAATAGGTATGGTTGTATTTGTGTTTTTGAGGAAAATTTTGTTTTGGTAGATAATGAGTCAATAGTTTTGTTTTCCAAATCAATTTGGCTGCTAATACGCAGGTGTACGGCTTGGCTATTTCCTTTGAAAATAGGGGTAAGCAAAAGGAGGAGAATGATAAATTGACGTTTCAAATAATTTTCTTTTGGGTTAAAAATACAGAAAATTGCGCTGTTCAAAAGGGCACGAATGTAAAAAAATAACAATCTTGTTGAAAATTAATGAATTATGATTTGTAAGCTAAGATTTATTTTATACTTTTGCCGTTCCGTAAAATGCGGAAATTTATAACAAGTAATTTTTAGTATTTAATTATGCCAACTATTCAACAATTAGTAAGAACAGGAAGAACTCAGATAACTAAGAAGAGTAAATCGGTTGCTTTAGATTCTTGTCCTCAAAGAAGAGGGGTTTGTACGCGTGTTTACACTACTACACCAAAAAAACCAAACTCTGCAATGCGTAAAGTAGCGCGTGTACGTTTGACAAATGGTAATGAAGTGAATGCATACATCCCAGGAGAAGGACACAATTTACAAGAGCACTCGATAGTATTAGTTAGGGGTGGAAGAGTAAAAGATTTGCCAGGGGTTAGATACCACATCGTTCGTGGTGCACTTGATACATCAGGTGTTGCAGGAAGAACGCAAAGAAGATCTAAGTACGGGGCTAAGCGTCCAAAAGAAGCTAAAAAGTAATTTTAAAATCTTTTAAAAAGAAGACATGAGAAAAAGAGCGGCAAAAAAGAGACCACTTTTACCAGATCCAAGATTTAATGATCAATTGGTAACGCGTTTCGTAAATAACTTAATGTGGGATGGAAAAAAATCTACAGCATTTAAAGTTTTTTATGATGCAATCGATATCATCGAAACAAAAAAGAACAATGATGAAAAAACATCATTAGAAATATGGAAAGATGCATTAACTAACGTTATGCCTCACGTAGAAGTTCGTTCACGTCGTGTGGGTGGAGCTACTTTCCAAATTCCAATGCCAATTCGTCCAGATAGAAAAATTTCTATGGCGATGAAATGGTTAATTCTTTACGCTAGAAGAAGAAATGAAAAATCAATGGCACAACGTTTAGCTTCTGAGTGTTTAGCTGCTGCTAAAGAAGAAGGTGCTGCTGTTAAGAAAAGAATGGATACTCACAAAATGGCAGAAGCTAATAAAGCATTCTCTCACTTTAGATTTTAATTCATAAAGAAATGGCTAGAGATTTAAAATATACAAGAAATATTGGTATTGCTGCGCATATTGATGCTGGTAAAACTACTACTACAGAGCGTATCTTGTTTTACACAGGAAAATCACACAAAATTGGTGAGGTACACGATGGTGCTGCAACAATGGACTGGATGGCGCAAGAGCAAGAAAGAGGTATTACTATTACTTCTGCTGCTACTACATGTGAGTGGAATTTCCCAACTGAAAATGGTAAATTATTAGCAGATAGTAAACCTTACCACTTTAATATTATTGATACTCCTGGACACGTTGACTTTACTGTAGAGGTAAACCGTTCATTACGTGTATTAGACGGATTAGTGTTCTTATTCTCTGCAGTAGACGGAGTTGAGCCACAATCTGAAACTAACTGGAGATTAGCAGATCAGTACAAAGTTCCTCGTATGGGATTTGTTAACAAAATGGACCGTCAAGGATCTAACTTTTTGGCAGTATGTCAACAAGTAAGAGACATGTTAAAGTCTAATGCTGTTGCAATTACTTTACCTATTGGTGATGAGGCTGACTTTAAAGGAGTAGTTGACTTAGTGAAAAATCAAGCTATCGTATGGCATGATCACACTCAAGGAGCTACTTTTGATATCGTAGATATTCCTGCTGATATGGTAGACGATGTAAAACACTACCGTTCTATCTTAATCGAAGAAATTGCTACTTACGATGAAAATCTTTTAGATAAGTACATGGAGGACGAAAACTCTATTACTGAAGAAGAGATTAACAACGCATTAAGAGCTGCTGTAATGGATATGGCTATCATTCCTATGATTGCTGGTTCTTCTTTCAAAAATAAAGGAGTTCAATTCATGTTAGATGCAGTATGTAAATACTTACCATCTCCATTAGATAAAGAAGGTATCTCTGGAATTCACCCTGATGATGCTGAATTATTAGAAGAAGATCAAACTAAAATCTTACGTAAGCCAGATGTAAAAGAGCCATTCGCTGCTTTAGCATTTAAAATCGCTACTGACCCATTCGTAGGTCGTTTAGCTTTCTTCCGTGCTTACTCAGGACGTTTAGAGGCAGGTTCGTATGTGTTGAACACTCGTTCAGGAAACAAAGAGCGTATCTCTCGTATCTACCAAATGCATGCGAACAAACAAAATCCAATTGAGTACATCGAAGCTGGAGATATTGGAGCTGCTGTAGGATTTAAAGATATCAAAACAGGAGATACATTGTGTGATGAAAAACACCCAATTATCTTAGAATCAATGAAATTCCCTGCTCCAGTAATTGGTATCGCTATTGAGCCAAAAACTAAAGCAGACGTTGATAAAATGGGTATGGCTTTAGCAAAATTAGCTGAAGAAGATCCAACGTTTACAGTAAGAACAGATGAGGCTTCAGGTCAAACTATTATCTCAGGAATGGGAGAGTTACACTTGGATATCCTTGTTGATCGTATGAAACGTGAATTTAAAGTTGAAGTAAGCCAAGGTGAGCCTCAAGTAGAGTACAAAGAAGCTTTCACTAAAGTTGCGAACCACAGAGAAACTTACAAAAAGCAATCTGGAGGTCGTGGTAAATTCGGGGACATCGTATTCCGTATTGAGCCTGCTGACGAAGTTGACGGGAAAGTACCAGTTGGATTACAATTCGTTAATGAAGTTAAAGGTGGTAACGTACCTAAAGAATATATCCCTGCTGTTGAGAAAGGTTTCCGTGAAGCAATGAAAACTGGTCCTTTAGCTGGATACCAAGTAGATAGTTTAAAAGTTACTTTATTAGACGGATCTTACCACCCAGTAGATTCTGATGCTCTTTCTTTTGAATTGGCTGCAAGAATGGGTTATAAAGAAGTTGCTAAAGCTGCAGGTGCTATCATTCTTGAGCCTATCATGAAAATGGAAGTTATCACTCCTGAAGAAAACATGGGAGATATCGTAGGAGATATCAACCGTCGTCGTGGTCAGGTAAATGATATGGGTGACAGAAATGGTGCAAAAACTATCAAAGCTGACGTGCCATTATCAGAAATGTTCGGTTATGTAACTACATTAAGAACATTATCATCTGGTAGAGCAACATCTACTATGGAGTTTTCACACTACGCTGAAACACCTTCTAATATTTCAGAAGAGGTAATTAAAAAAGCAAAAGGTAACGCTTAATTCTAAAGAAAAATGAGTCAAAAAATCAGAATAAAATTAAAATCTTACGATCACATGTTAGTAGACAAGTCTGCTGAAAAGATTGTAAAAACTGTAAAAACTACAGGTGCAGTTGTAACTGGTCCAATTCCATTGCCTACTCACAAAAAACTTTTTACTGTATTACGTTCTCCACACGTAAACAAAAAATCTAGAGAGCAATTTGAAGTGATGTCTTACAAAAGATTAATCGACATTTACTCTTCATCTTCTAAAACTATCGATGCTTTAATGAAATTAGAGCTTCCTTCAGGAGTAGAAGTGGAAATCAAAGTATAATAGTATTATTTATTATATTAAAGCGGATTGCGAAAGCAATCCGCTTTTTTTATTTTTGCATCTTAATTATTATGATTTGTTAAAGAAGAGTTTTCTTAAATAAATTAGTCGTGAAATTATTTATTATTTTTTTTATAGATGCTTTAGTTTTTTCTTTGATGCATTGTCGTTTGTAAATAAATACTCTGTATTGGTTGAAAAAAAAATTACCTATTTCAAAAATGATTTAATTTTAGAAAAAAGATTAACTGATTGTTAATATTTTCAAAACAACAAAATAATACGTTATGTTTAAAAAATTACTTATTTGTTTATTAGTGATGCTGATGAGTCCTTTCTTAAAGGCGCAGCCTGTTCACAATAAATTGGTTATTGGGTATTATGCTCAATGGTCTATTTATGCTAGAGATTATAATGTTCGAAGAATTGATGGGCAAAAATTGACTCATATTCTGTATTCTTTTTACGGGACTGAATTTGATGCGGCTAATCCTGGTGCAACAAAATTAAAATCGTTAGATGAGTATGCAGATTATCAACACAACGAAATGGCTGCGCCTTGGAATTCAGATTTGTTTGGTAACATGTATGAATTACGTAAGTTGAAACAAGATAATCCTCATCTTAAAATTTTAATTTCAGTTGGTGGTTGGACTAAGTCTCAAAATTTTTCTGGAATTGCTGCAAGTTCTGTTGCTCGTAATGCTTTGGCCGCAGATATGGCTGCTTTTATTGTAAAATATCCATTTATTGATGGATTTGATATTGACTGGGAATATCCAATTAAAGGAGGTACCGATGGTACTGAAATTATAGGTGGTTCATTGGTTCCTGCGCAACAATATAGTCCAGATGATCCAAAGAACTTTGTTTATTTAATGAAAGCAATGCGTCAAGCAATGCCAAATGCATATTTGTCTGCAGTGTTAGGGAACAATGTGAATGATGTGCCATTGCAATATGTTGGACCTAATAATCGTGCTGGTTTTGGTATGACAGAAGATATGACAACATACTGTAATCATATTGGTTATTTTGGATATGATATTGGTGGTCCTTGGAATGACGTAACTTGTTATAATGCTCCTCTTTATGGAAGTGGTAATGCAAATGATCCTTTGCATAATGCAGATCCTAACAAAACACAATCATTAGATGTTTTAACTCAAAAATTACTAAATGTAGTTGGTATTCCTGCTAATAAGTTAGTTATGGGGCTTCCTTTCTATGGAAAATTGTTTGACAAAGTTGCGAATGTTGGTACTGTTCCTGGATTACCTGGATTGTTTGTAAGTGCTCCTCGTGATCGTGTAGCTGCGTGTACTAACCCCCAACCTGCTAAAGGTTCTTGGGATTCTGGTCAATGTGAAAATACTGCTGCTATTGAATTTTGTGATTTAGCAGGTTCTTCGGGGACTAATGCTCATCATTATTTAAATCCTGCAGATCCAACTCAGGTAAGTGCTGCTGCTGCTGCTGCTGGATGGGTTAGATATTGGGATGATACTGCTAAAGTTCCTTTTTTATGGAATGGTACAACTAAACAATGGTTGTCATACGATGATAAACAATCAATCGAAGAGAAAGTTAAATACATTTCTTCTAAAGGTTTAGCTGGAGGTTTAATTTGGGAATTAAGTCAAGATACACGTGTTACAGATCCTAAAGCTAATTATATGTTAGATGTAATTGATAAGGCTTTTTCTGTTCAACCAGTTACTGTAACCGTAACGGTTAAAACTCCTGCTAATGTGGCTATTCCAGGTGTGTCTGTTGTTTTGACAAAAGCAAGTGATAATACAACTGTTACAATGACAACTGATGCAAACGGTCAAGTGACCTTCCCTAATACTACTGCTTATATGGGTTATACTATTGCATCTACTAAATCAGGATATTCATTCAGTCCAGCAACTAAAACAATTACGGCAGGTTCTTTAACTGCTGATACAACTTATAACATTGTAGGTTCTAATCAAGTAGTGACTATTGGAGGTTCTGTTAAAAATAGTTCTTCTTTAATCACGAATGTAACTGTTAAATTGTTAGACGGTTCTGATAATGTATTAGAAACAGTAACAAGTACTGATGGTAATTTCTCATTTACTAATGAGGTATCAGGTTTATCTTATAAAGTAACAGCTGAAAAGCAATATTATACTTTTACTCCTGTAAGTTTAGGTACAGTTTCTGCTAATTCAACTTCAAATATTATTAATGGTGTATTAGCAACTTATACTATTTCAGGTACAATTAAAGATGCTCAAACTCCAATGTCGGGAGTGACTGTTACAGTTGTAGGTAATAATAATACGTATACAACTACAACAAATGCTAACGGATTTTACTCTGTTGCAAGTTTGACTCCAGGTCAAAACTATACAATTACTCCAACAGGAGCTCAGGGTCAGGTATTCTCACCTACTACAGCTAGTGCTACTGCTTTAGGAGCTGATTATACTGCTAATTTTGATTTGAATAACTATTTAATTAGTGGTTTAGTAAGAACAGGGACTACTCCAGTGTCTGGGGCAAAAGTTCAAATGACTTTACAATGGACAGATAATACGCATGGTTATAAAACCTTAACAGCTACTTCTGATGCTACTGGTAAATATTACTTCAATAACTCAGATTTCGCAGGATATTCGTCATGTACTTTGAATATGAACTCTTGGGATAATAACAGTACTACTTATAATCCAACTAACTATAGTGTGACATTGTCTGGATCTGCTCAGAAGTTTAATTTTAATACATTGTTAGGGCTTAATTCTGTTACTAAACTTGAAGGTGTGTCTGTTGTTCTTAGAAATGGTACTATTTCTATTAATAGTCAAAATGAAGGATTATCAGAGATTGTATTGTACAACTCTTTAGGTCAACAACTTATTTCGAAAGGATGTGATAATAAAAGCGCTGTAGATTTTTCTATCCCATCTCTATTATCGAGTGATTTCTATCTGGTTAGAATTGTTAGTGAGTCCGGTTCTCAAACAGTTTATAAATTAATTAACTAATATTTGAAGCCCTTGTAAAAGGGCTTCTTTTGTTAAATACTATATTAATTATGAAAAAGGTTTATTTTTTATTTTTAGCGCTAATTTCCTTTGTTGCAAATGCACAATTAGGAGCTTCTTGTGGCGCGCCAGCATGGTCTAATACTTTAGGGTATTCACCAAATAGTGTGGTTTTATATAATAGTAATTTGTACAAAAATCCAATGTGGTCAAGTGGTGAAACACCGGGAGTTGGTAACAAATGGACTTTAATAGGGCCTTGTGATGAAGCAACATTAATCGCAAATCCATCTTTGATTTCTACTCGTTGTGGTGAAACTACAAACTGGGACTCTACTAAAGGGAATTATAATACAGATAATTTAGTTTGGTACAGTAATGGAGTGTATCGCGCTAAATATTGGGTAGCAGGATCTGAAGTTCCTGGAACAACAGATGCTTATGAATATTTAGGGATTTGTGTTATTCCTCCAACCATTACTCCTACTAATGCAAGTGGAACAGTAGTGAAGCAAACTACTTTTGCTCCGGTTGCTTTAAACGCAACGTTGGATAATCACGGATTCACTTCTCAATACAATAAAGTGAAAATTGTAAAAGTTTCAGATAATACTTTTACTCTAAATAACATGACTCTTTCAGGAAATAATCTTTCTTATTCTTGGACGCCTGCAGCTTACGGTGATTATAACTTACAATATAGTTCTAAGAACTCTGTTGGTGTTGAAACTTTGGTAGATAGAACTATTAAGATTTCTGCATCTACTCCTCCAGGTGTTACTTTAAGCTCTCCTGTTGCAAATAGAATTTTTAATCAATTATCATTTGCTCCAATTGCAATAAATTATGCAATTTCTCAAACAGAATTAGCTATTCAGTCTATTGTATTGAAAGATAATACAGCTAATACAACTCAAGCGGTTACAGCTAATGGAGCGGGGAATTATACAACCAATTGGACTCCTACAATGTATGGTAATAATACCATTACTCTTACAGTTACTGATGTTGTAGGAACTGCAAATTCATTCACAGTTTCATATTATATTAATAATCCAGCAATTGAAAATATTTCTTTTGCATCATTGGCAAGTCAAATTAAAGCAATTAAAGGAGTTGCTAAAACCTTTAATTTTAATAAACCAATTCTAAGCGTTAAGTCTCGTAACTATCCTTTAACTACTTTTTCAATCAACGGGTCTTCTGTTGTATTCAATTGTGAAAATGCAGGACGTACTGGTTTGCAAATTATTACAACGGATAATACAGAATATTACGTTGGTTTACGTATTGATAATGCAGACGGATCGGTGCCTAAAAGACCGGTGAATGTTTCTATTGGTTCTGTTTCTGAAGATATTGATGACGATGTTAATTTTTATAATAAAGGAATTGACAATACAAATTTGTTGAAAAACAACCGTATGGAAGTTCGTTATATTTATGTTAATGGAGGACCGCTTATTGGATGGAATACATGGCAACCAGACCGTGTCACGAAATTTTGTAAAAATAGTTTGAAAATGGGATTGGTGCCGTATTTTATTTTCTATAATATTCCTGACGGAGGAGAGTCATATACTACAGATAGAGATCATGCTCAAGATCCAGATTATATGACAGCGTATTTCCAAAACATGGATTTGTTTTATTCTCAAATTAAGCAAGAAATGGGAGATGAATATTTTGGAGTGATTTATGAGCCAGATTTCTTAGGGTACTGTATGCAAAATGCAGAAGACCCTAATGTGATGAAAACGGCTGTAGGAGAGAATACAATTGCTAAAGATGCAGGTACTTTAAAAACATTAGTTACTTACATAAATAAATATACTAACGATAAGCGTATTTCTCAAAATTTAAATTTTGATTTCGGATGGCAATTAAACCTATGGGCAAAACCTGGTGTGGCTAGTACAAGAGGAATCATTCGCGAAACAGACACAGGGGATTTTCAAACACAATTGGCTAAGATCCGTCAAACAGCAATCGATATTTATCAATACGGTAATTCTTGCGGAATTACCTCTAATAATGCAGACTTTGTTTCGATAGATAAATACGGTTTGGATGCAATGGGATATCCTTCAGGGAGTAATCCTGCAGATCCTTCTACGTATACTTGGTTTTGGAATAACGATCACTGGAAGAACTACTTGCATTTTGTGAAAGGATTGCATGATGCGTCTGGTAAACCAATTGTTTTATGGCAAATTACCGTGGGGCATATTAATGGGTCTACTACTAAAAATGAATATACAGGGACATCGTTTGTTACTTTAGATAATACTACTAAACATTATGAAGATTCTGCGTCAAACTTTTTCTTAGGAGATCAAACAGATTATTCTAATGATTCAGTGAGATATAGTTATTTTTCTCAAAACAAACATAATGACACTAAATTAATTGCTGATCCTGTTACTAAAAAAGTAACTTGGGGTAACCATATCCAAGAAGTTAATGACGCTGGTGTTCAGTTAGTGTTGTTTGGAGCTGGAGTAGGAGATAGTACAGATGGTATTGGTAATGCTAATAATGGAACTTCAAGTACTTTAACAGATGATCATTTCTGGATTCAAAAAGTTCAAGATTATTATATCAACAAAATTGTTATAGATAAACTAGGGATTAAAAACTTTGATATCAAAAAACAAACCATTACCAATGAAGTGTTTTTATCAGAAAATAAAATTGAAGTTAATGCTCTTGGAGAATCAATCGGAGCAAATGAAATCTTAATTTTTGATATCACAGGAAAACAAATTTTATCAAAAGAAATAGATTCAAAATCATCAAATGAAAAAGCTTCTATTTCACTTCAAAAAGACAATATTTATATTGTAGTTCTTAAGAACGAAAGTGGTGAAATTCAAGTATATAAAATTTATTGTAGATAGTATTGTGTAATTGATATATATTAAATACCTTTGCACACCCTGTTTAAATACCATAGTGGGTTTAAATTGAAGGGAATTAATAATTTAAATAGTTTAATATGTCTGGGTTAATCGGAAAAAAAATCGGCATGACTAGCATCTTTGACGAGAATGGAAAGAATATTCCTTGTACCGTTATTGAAGCAGGACCATGCGTTGTTACCCAAGTCAGAACCAAAGAGGTTGACGGGTATGAAGCGTTGCAACTTGGTTTCGATGACAAAAATGAGAAACATTCCACTAAAGCTGCTTTAGGGCACTTTAAAAAAGCTGGAACTGTGGCTAAGAAAAAAGTCGTTGAATTTCAAGGTTTTGCAACTGAACAAAAATTAGGGGATCTTATTGAGGTTTCTATTTTTGAAGAAGGTGAATTCGTGGATGTGCAAGGTGTGTCTAAAGGTAAAGGATTCCAAGGTGTTGTTAAACGTCACGGTTTTGGTGGGGTTGGACAAGCTACTCATGGACAACACAACCGTTTGAGAGCGCCAGGTTCTGTAGGAGCTTCATCTTATCCATCTAGAGTATTCAAAGGAATGCGTATGGCTGGACGTATGGGAGGAGTAAATGTAAAAGTTCAAAACCTTAGAGTTTTAAAAGTGGTTTCTGAAAAGAACTTACTTGTAGTTAAAGGATGTATTCCTGGAGCTAAAAACTCTTACGTAATCATTCAGAAGTAATGGAAGTAAAAGTATTAGATTTCAACGGAAAAGATACTGGAAGAAAAGTTCAACTTTCTGATTCAGTATTTGCAATTGAGCCAAATAAGCACGCTGTATATCTTGACGTGAAGCAATATCTTGCTAATCAAAGACAAGGAACGCACAAAGCTAAAGAAAGAGCTGAAGTAGCGGGAAGTACGCGTAAGCTTAAAAAACAAAAAGGAACAGGTACTGCACGTGCAGGCTCTGCTAAAAACCCTTTGTTTAAAGGAGGAGGTCGTGTTTTTGGTCCTAGACCAAGAAGCTATTCTTTCAAATTAAATAAATCTTTAAAAAGATTAGCAAGAAGATCTGCTTTCTCTATTAAAGCACAAGAGTCAAATATTATTGTACTTGAGGACTTTAATTTTGAAGCTCCAAGCACTAAAAATTTCACTAACGTGTTGAAAGCTTTAGGGTTAGATGGTAAAAAATCATTATTTGTATTAGGTGAAGCTAATAATAACGTATATTTGTCTTCACGTAACTTACAATCTTCTAAAGTTGTGACTAATTCAGAATTAAGCACTTACGCTATTTTGAATGCTAATAACTTAGTGTTATTAGAAGGTTCTTTAGAAGGAATTGAAGAAAACTTAAGTAAATAATAGGGTATGAGTATTATAATTAAGCCTATAGTAACTGAGAAAGTAGTGAAGCAAAACGAAGTTTTGAATCGCTACGGTTTTCAAGTTGATGTGAAAGCTAACAAAGTGGAAATTAAGAAAGCTGTTGAAGCTGCTTACGGAGTAACTGTGTTAAGCGTAAATACAATCAACGTGAGACCAGATAGAACTACCAAATACACGAAAAGTGGTTTGATTAGTGGTAAAACAAATGCGGTTAAGAAAGCATTCGTTAAAATTAAAGAAGGAGAATCAATCGATTTTTACAACAATATCTAAGAATAAAAGATGTCAGTAAGAAAATTAAAACCTATTACCCCAGGTCAGCGTTTTAGAGTTGTGAATGGTTATGACGCTATTACAACTGATAAGCCGGAACGCTCTTTGATAGCACCGATAAAAAACTCTGGAGGTAGAAATAGTCAAGGAAAGATGACCATGCGTTATACGGGTGGTGGTCACAAGCAGAGATATCGTATCATTGATTTCAAAAAATCTAAAGCTGGAATTCCTGCTACAGTGAAATCAATCGAGTACGATCCAAACAGAACTGCTTTTATCGCTTTATTAGCTTATGCTGATGGAGAGAAAACTTATGTTATCGCTCAAAATGGACTAAAAGTTGGTCAGAAATTAGTTTCAGGACCAGATGCACAACCAGAAATTGGAAATGCATTGCCATTGAGTAAAATTCCTTTGGGAACTGTAATCTCTTGTATTGAGTTACGCCCAGGACAAGGTGCTGTTATCGCACGTTCTGCAGGTACATTTGCTCAATTGATGGCTCGTGATGGAAAATATGCTACAATTAAAATGCCTTCTGGTGAAACAAGATTAATCTTGTTAACTTGTTCTGCTACTATTGGAGCTGTTTCTAACTCAGACCACCAATTAGTTGTATCAGGAAAAGCTGGTAGATCTAGATGGTTAGGTAGAAGACCACGTACTAGACCAGTTGCTATGAACCCTGTTGATCACCCAATGGGAGGTGGAGAAGGACGTTCTTCTGGAGGTCACCCACGTTCTAGAAATGGTGTGCCAGCTAAAGGTTATAGAACTCGTTCTGAGAAAAACCCGAGTAATAAGTATATCGTAGAACGTAGAAAGAAATAATAAGATATGGCACGTTCATTAAAAAAAGGACCTTTCGTTCACTATAAATTAGATAAGAAAGTTCAAGAAAATAACGAAAACGGAGGTAAAGCAGTTGTTAAGACTTGGTCTAGAGCTTCTATGATTACTCCAGATTTCGTAGGTCAAACTATAGCAGTTCACAACGGACGTCAATTCGTTCCTGTTTACGTAACTGAAAATATGGTAGGACACAAATTAGGAGAGTTTTCACCAACAAGATCTTTTAGAGGTCACGCTGGAGCAAAAAATAAAGGTAAAAAATAAAAGAAGCTATGGGAGTTCGTAAAAGAGAAACAGCAGACGCAAGAAAAGAGGCTAATAAGTCTTTAGCCTTTGCAAAATTGAATAACTGCCCTACTTCACCTAGAAAAATGCGCTTAGTAGCGGACTTGGTAAGAGGTCAGAAAGTAGAAAGAGCACTTAATATTTTAAAGTTTAGCTCTAAAGAAGCTTCTAGAAACTTAGAGAAATTAGTTTTATCAGTTATCGCTAACTGGCAAGCTAAAAACCCTGAGGCTAACATGGAAGAAGCTGGATTATATGTAAAAGAGATCAGAGTAGATGGTGGTGCAATGTTAAAAAGACTTCGCCCAGCACCTCAAGGTCGTGCACACAGAATCAGAAAACGTTCTAATCACGTTACAATCGTGTTAGGAGCTATTAATAACACACAAGCAAATTAATAAAGATGGGACAAAAGACAAATCCAATTGGAAATAGACTTGGTATCATCAGAGGATGGGACTCTAACTGGTATGGTGGAAATGACTACGGTGATAAAATCGCTGAAGATTACAAAATCAGAAAGTATGTTCATGCTCGTTTATCAAAAGCTAGTGTATCAAAGATAATTATCGAGAGAACTTTAAAACTTGTAACCGTTACTATCACTACTGCGCGTCCTGGTATCATTATTGGTAAAGGAGGTCAAGAGGTAGACAAGTTAAAAGAAGAACTTAAGAAAATTACACAAAAAGAGGTTCAAATTAACATCTTTGAAATCAAGAGACCTGAATTAGATGCTTACTTAGTTGCAACTAGCATCTGTCGTCAAATCGAAAGCAGAATCTCTTACAGACGTGCAATTAAAATGGCTATAGCTTCTTCTATGCGTATGAACGCAGAAGGAATTAAAGTTTTAATTTCTGGTCGTTTGAATGGTGCTGAAATGGCGCGTTCAGAAGGTTTCAAAGAAGGAAGAATCCCTTTGTCAACTTTCAGAGCTGATATTGATTACGCTTTAGCAGAAGCTCACACTACTTATGGTAGAATGGGTGTTAAAGTATGGATCATGAAAGGTGAAGTTTACGGAAAGAGAGAATTATCTCCTTTAGCAGGAATGGACAAACAAAAGTCTTCTTCAAAAGGTGATGCTCCTCGTGGAAAAGGAAACTTTAACAAAGGTGGAAAACCAGACGCTCGTAAAAGAAAGTAATTTTAAATTAAAGAAACATGTTACAGCCTAAAAGAATGAAGTACCGTAAGGTACAAAAAGGTAGAATGAAAGGTAATGCTCAAAGAGGGCATGAACTTTCTAACGGAATGTTTGGAATTAAATCTGTTCACGAAACTGGAATGTTCTTAACTTCTCGTCAAATCGAGGCTGCTCGTATTGCTGCAACTCGTTACATGAAAAGAGAGGGACAATTATGGATTAAAATTTTCCCAGACAAACCTATTACTAAGAAACCTCTTGAGGTACGTATGGGTAAAGGAAAAGGAGCCGTTGAATATTGGGCTGCTGTTGTAAAACCCGGAAGAGTTATGTTTGAAGTTGGAGGTGTACCTTTGGCAGTTGCAAAAGAGGCTTTACGTCTTGCAGCTCAAAAACTTCCAGTAAAAACTAAATTCGTGATTGCTAGAGATTTCGAAGCATAATCTATTATTATTATGAAACAATCAGAAATAAAAGGTCTATCTGCAGCTGAATTGCAAGAAAGGTTAGGTCAGGCTAAAAAAGCGTACAATGCTTTAACAATGGCTCACGCTATTTCTCCAATTGAGAACCCGCTTCAAATTAGAACTGTAAGAAGAACTATTGCTAGATTAGCTACAGAACTTACAAAAAGAGAGTTACAATAATTGTAATCTGCTGAAAGATGGAAAAAAGAAATTTAAGAAAAGAAAGAATTGGTGTTGTAACTTCAGATAAGATGGATAAATCTATCGTTGTTGCTGAAGTTAGAAAAGTAAAACACCCATTATACGGAAAGTTCGTGTTGAAGACTAAAAAATATCACGCACACGACGAAAAGAACGACTGTAACATTGGTGATACAGTAAGGATTAGTGAGACACGTCCTTTAAGTAAAACTAAATGTTGGAGATTAGTTGAAATCCTAGAAAGAGCTAAATAATTATGGTACAACAAGAATCAAGACTAAAAGTAGCAGATAACACAGGAGCTAAAGAAGTTTTAACTATCCGTGTTTTAGGAGGTACCAAAAGAAGGTATGCCTCTGTTGGTGACAAGATTGTAGTTTCTATAAAAGATGCGACTCCTAACGGAAACGTTAAAAAAGGAGCAGTTTCAACTGCAGTGGTTGTTCGTACCAAAAAAGAAGTGAGAAGAGCCGATGGTTCATACATCAGATTTGACGATAACGCTTGCGTATTGTTAAACGCTGCTGGTGAAATGAGAGGTACTCGTGTTTTTGGTCCCGTAGCAAGAGAACTTCGTGAAAAACAATTCATGAAAATTGTATCATTAGCACCTGAAGTGCTTTAATTCGTTTTAAGATGATAAAGCTAAAAATAAAAGCAGGAGACGTAGTAAGAGTAATCGCTGGAGATCACAAAGGTGAAGAAGGTAAAGTATTACGCGTTGATCGTGAAAAAAACAGAGCTATTGTTGAAGGTGTAAACTTGGTTTCAAAACACTCTAAACCAAGTGCTAAAAACCCTCAAGGTGGTATCGTAAAAAAAGAAGCTTCAATTCAAATCTCTAACATCTCTTTAATTGACCCTCAAACTAAAGAGGCAACTAGAGTTGGTGTTAAAGTTGAAGGAGGTAAGAAAGTAAGATTTTCAAAAAAATCTAATCAAGTATTATAGTAATGGCGTATATACCTAGATTAAAAGAGGAATATAAGAACAGAGTAATCTCTGCTCTTACAGAAGAATTCGGTTACAAAAACGTAATGCAAGTTCCTAAATTGGAAAAAATCGTTTTGAGCCGTGGTGTTGGTGCAGCTGTATCTGACAAAAAATTAATCGACTATGCAGTTGAAGAATTAACAAAGATCACTGGACAAAAAGCAGTAGCTACAATTTCTAAGAAAGACGTTGCTTCTTTTAAATTGAGAAAAGGAATGCCTATTGGGGCAAAAGTAACTTTACGTGGAGAAAGAATGTATGAGTTTTTAGATAGACTTATTACTTCTGCTTTACCTCGTGTAAGAGACTTTAACGGTATCAAATCTACAGGTTTTGATGGTCGTGGAAACTACAATTTAGGAGTTTTAGAGCAAATCATTTTCCCAGAAATTGATATTGACAAAGTAAACAAAATTGCAGGTATGGATATCTCTTTTGTTACTTCTGCTCAAACAGATAAAGAAGCAAAATCATTATTGGCTGAACTAGGTTTACCTTTTAAAAAGAATTAAGACATGGCTAAAGAATCAATGAAAGCCCGTGAGGTGAAAAGAGAAAAAACGGTTGCGAAATATGCTGAGAAAAGAAAAGCTTTGAAAGAAGCTGGAGATTTCGTAGCTTTGCAAAAGTTACCTAAAAATGCTTCGCCAATTCGTTTACACAATCGTTGTAAATTAACAGGTAGACCAAGAGGATACATGCGTCAATTTGGTATTTCACGTGTAACTTTCCGTGAAATGGCAAACCAAGGTTTGATCCCAGGTGTTAAAAAGGCCAGCTGGTAAAAATTAGTTTATTAATTGATTAAAGGTTCGACAGGCGAGTGCCTGTCGAAAACCATAATCGCAATTCTATACATATGTATACAGATCCTATTGCAGATTTCTTAACACGTGTTAGAAATGCAGTGGCTGCTAATCACAAAGTGGTTGAAATCCCTGCGTCTAAAATGAAAAAAGAAATCACTAAGATTTTATTCGATCAAGGATATATCTTAAGTTACAAATTTGAGGATAGTACTGTTCAAGGAACTATCAAAATTGCTTTAAAGTACGATAAAGTTACTAAAGAGCCTGTAATTAAAGAAATCCAAAGAATCAGTAAACCAGGTTTGCGTAAATACGCTGGTGCTGCTAAATTACCTCGTATCCTTAACGGATTAGGTATTTCTATTGTTTCAACTTCTAAAGGTCTTATGACTGGAAAACAAGCGAAACAATTGAATGTTGGTGGTGAAGTTGTTTGTTACGTATACTAATTAAAAAGACTTAACAATGTCAAGAATAGGAAAAAGTCCAATTACAATTCCTGCTGGAGTTACTGTTGAAGTAAAAGATAGCGTTGTTGTAGTTAAAGGAAAATTAGGAGAGCTTTCTCAAGAATTTTCAGAGGTTTCTGTGAAAATTGAAGAAGGTCAAGTAATCGTTGAAAGATCTTCTGATCACAAAGATCACAGGTCTAAACATGGTTTATATAGAGCTTTAATCAACAATATGATTGTTGGTGTTTCTGAAGGATTTACTAAAGAGTTAGAGTTAGTTGGAGTTGGGTATAGAGCTTCTAACCAAGGACAAAAATTAGATTTAGCTTTAGGATTCTCTCACAATATCGTTTTAGAAGTTGCATCAGAAGTTACTGTTGAAACTATCTCTGAGAAAGGAAAAAATCCAATTGTAAAATTAACTTCTATGGATAAACAACTAGTTGGGCAAATCGCTGCTAAAATTAGAGGTTTCCGTAAACCAGAACCTTATAAAGGTAAAGGAGTTAAGTTTGTGGGTGAAGTATTAAGAAGAAAAGCAGGTAAATCAGCTTAAAAAATAAGATTATGTCATTAACAAAATCTGAAAGAAGACAGAGAATTAAATTTAGAATTAGAAAGATCGTTAGCGGAACTGCTGCTAAGCCAAGACTTTCTGTTTTTAGAAGTAATAAAGAAATTTACGCTCAATTAATTGACGATGTAAACGGAGTTACTTTATTATCTGCATCTTCAAGAGAAAAAGAAATAGGTAAAGGTACTAACGTAGAAATCGCTGCTGCTGTTGGAAAATTAGCTGCAGAGAAAGCTTTAAAAGCTGGAATCGATGCAGTAACTTTCGATAGAGGAGGTTATTTATATCACGGACGTATCAAATCATTAGCAGACGGTGCAAGATCGGCTGGACTTAAATTCTAATATATTATGTCTAATAAATACAAGAATGTAGAGTTAGTAAAATCAAGTGGTCTTGAATTAAAAGACCGTTTGGTAAGTGTTAATCGTGTTACTAAGGTTACAAAAGGAGGAAGAGCTTTCGGTTTTTCTGCAATTGTGGTTGTTGGTGATGAGAATGGTGTTGTTGGACACGGATTAGGAAAATCTAAAGATGTTTCTGAAGCTATTGCTAAAGCAGTAGAAGATGCTAAGAAAAACTTAGTTAGAATTCCTTTGAACGGTAAATCAGTACCACACGAGCAAAAAGGTAAATTTGGTGGTGCACGTGTATTCTTAATTCCTGCTGCTCATGGTACAGGAGTTATTGCTGGTGGAGCTGTTCGTTCAGTTCTTGAATCAGTAGGTATTCACGATGTATTATCTAAATCTCAAGGGTCTTCAAATCCTCATAACGTTGTGAAAGCAACTTTTGATGCTTTGTTGCAAATGAGAAGTGCTGTAACTGTTGCAAAACAACGTGGTATTTCTTTAGAGAAAGTTTTTAAAGGTTAATTCAAGGAAATCATGGCTAAATTATTAGTAAAACAAGTTCGAAGTAAAATCAATTGTCCTCAAGATCAAAAAAGAGGTTTAATTGCTTTAGGTCTTCGTAAAATAGGACAGGTAGTTGAGCACGACTCTAACCCTGCTATCCTTGGGATGATAAAAAAAGTTAAACACTTAGTTTCTGTAGAAGAAGCTTAATAGTAATATATTATGAATTTAAGTAACTTACAACCAGCTGTAGGGTCTACACACAATCAAAATAAAAGATTAGGTAGAGGAGAAGGTTCTGGAAAAGGTGGTACCGCTGCAAGAGGACACAAAGGAGCAAAATCTCGTTCTGGATACTCTAAAAAGATTGGATTTGAAGGGGGGCAAATGCCACTTCAAAGACGTGTACCTAAGTTTGGTTTTAAAAACATTAATCGTAAAGAATACGAAGGTGTTAATTTAGATACACTTCAATTATTAGTTGATAATGGTGTAGTTACTAATGCTGTAGATATGTCAGTATACGTAACAAACCGTTTAGCTACTAAAAATGAAATTGTTAAAATTTTAGGTAGAGGTGAATTAAAAGCAAAACTTACAGTTTCTGCTCACAAATTCACTGCTTCTGCTAAGGCAGCTATTGAAGCTGCTGGTGGTGAAGTTGTATTATTGTAATTTTCAATATGATGAAGAAAATTATAGAATCTATTAGTAGCCTTTGGAAGATTGAAGAGTTAAAAAATAGAATCCTTGTTACTTTAGGGATTCTATTAGTATACCGTTTTGGTGCACATGTTACTCTTCCTGGAATTGATGCAACTCAATTACACAATTTGGCAGGACAAACTAAAGAAGGTATCGGGTCTATCTTAGACATGTTTACTGGAGGTGCGTTCTCTCAAGCTTCTGTATTCGCATTAGGTATTATGCCTTATATTTCCGCGTCTATTGTTGTTCAGTTAATGGGTATTGCAATACCTTATTTGCAAAAACTTCAAAATGATGGTGAAAGTGGTAGAAAGAAAATTAACCAAATTACACGTTGGTTAACTATTTTAATCACTTTGGTTCAAGGTCCTACATATATTTATAATTTATATAGAACCTTGCCTTCTAATGCTTTTTTATTAGGTTTTGATTCTTTTGAATTCTTATTTTCTTCAGTTGTAATCTTAGTGACTGGTACTATATTTGCTATGTGGCTAGGAGAGAAGATTACTGACAAAGGAATTGGAAATGGTATTTCATTATTGATTATGGTGGGTATCTTGGCAAGACTTCCACAAGCATTTATTCAAGAATTTACAACAAGAGTTACTAATAATAATGGAGGACCAATGTTATTGGTTGTAGAAATTATTATTTGGTTGCTTGTAATTGTAGCTTGTGTTTTACTTGTTATGGCTGTTCGTCAAATACCTGTTCAATATGCAAGACGTTCTTCATCAGAAGATTTTGACCAAGACTTATTAGGTGGTAATAGACAATGGATTCCTTTAAAGCTTAATGCTGCAGGGGTTATGCCAATTATCTTTGCTCAAGCTATTATGTTTGTTCCAGCTTATTTAGCTGGTTTGTCAAAAACTGATGCCTCTCAATCTGTAGTTGGTGCTTTTAGTGATATCTTCGGATTTTGGTATAATTTTGTATTTGCAACTTTGATTATTGTATTTACATATTTTTATACTGCTATCACTGTTCCAACAAATAAAATGTCAGATGATTTAAAGAGAAGTGGAGGATTCATTCCTGGGACTCGTCCTGGCGCTGAAACTGAAGATTTTCTTGATAGAGTAATGTCTTTGATTACATTTCCTGGATCTCTATTTTTAGCTATTATAGCAATTTTTCCTGCTATCGTAGTTAGTTTAATGGATGTTCAGCAATCATGGGCAATGTTCTTTGGAGGTACATCTTTGATTATTATGGTTGGTGTTGCTATAGATACCGTTCAACAAATTAACTCTTATTTGTTAAACCAACATTATGATGGTTTAATGAAGAGTGGTAAAAGTAGAAAAGCAATCGCTTAATATATTATGGCTAAACAATCAGCAATAGAACAAGACGGATTAATTATTGAAGCATTATCAAATGCAATGTTCCGTGTGGAATTAGAAAATGGACATATTGTAATTGCTCACATTTCTGGAAAAATGCGTATGCATTATATCAAATTATTACCTGGTGATAAAGTGAAATTAGAAATGAGTCCTTACGATTTGTCAAAAGCAAGAATTACTTATAGATACTAAACTAATATGAAAGTAAGAGCATCAGTGAAAAAGAGAAGTGCAGAGTGCATTATCGTTCGCAGAAAAGGAAGATTATACGTTATTAACAAAAAGAATCCTAGATTTAAACAAAGACAAGGATAATTATGGCAAGAATAGCAGGGGTAGATATCCCAAAAAACAAAAGAGGAGTTATCTCACTAACTTATATCTTCGGAATAGGTAGTAGTAGAGCTGCTGAGATTTTAGAGAAAGCTCAAGTAAGCCAAGATAAAAAAGTTCAAGATTGGAATGATACTGAGATTGGAGCAATCCGTGAAGCAGTTTCTTTTTTCAAAATTGAAGGAGAATTACGTTCTGAAATCTCAATGAACATTAAACGTTTAATGGACATTGGATGTTATAGAGGAATTCGTCATAGAACTGGTCTTCCATTAAGAGGACAAAGAACTAAAAACAACTCTAGAACAAGAAAAGGTAAAAGAAAAACTGTTGCTAACAAGAAAAAAGCAACTAAATAATAAGTAATATGGCTAAAGCAACTGCAAAAAAACGTAAAGTTATCGTTGAATCAACGGGAGAAGCTCATATTTCTGCAACTTTTAATAACATCATCATCTCTTTAACAAACAAGAAAGGTGAAGTTATTTCATGGTCTTCAGCTGGTAAAATGGGATTCAGAGGTTCTAAAAAGAACACACCTTATGCAGCTCAAATGGCAGCAGAAGATTGTGCTAAAGTAGCTCTTGAAGCAGGATTGAAAAAAGTTAAAGTTTATGTGAAAGGACCAGGAAATGGACGTGAGTCTGCTATCCGTTCTATCCATAACGGAGGAATTGAAGTTACTGAAATCATTGACGTAACTCCAATGCCACACAACGGATGTCGTCCTCCAAAGAGACGTAGAGTTTAATATTTATTATTCATTAAGTATAACAAAGGTAGAGTATGGCTATCGAAGGATTTGACCTGAATTCATAGCCTCTACCTTTATAATTTTTTTAAAATGGCAAGATATACTGGTCCAAAAACTAGAATTGCTCGTAAATTTGGCGAAGCAATCTTCGGAGATGATAAATCTTTCGAAAAAAGAAATTACCCACCTGGACAACACGGGATGGCTAAAAAAAGAGGTAAGAAATCTGAGTATGCAATCCAATTAATGGAAAAGCAAAAAGCGAAATATTCTTACGGAATCTTAGAAAAACAATTTAGAGGATTGTTTAAAAAAGCATCAGCTAGTAAAGGTGTTACTGGTGAGGTTTTATTACAATTATGTGAAGCTCGTTTAGATAACGTTGTTTACAGAATGGGTATTTCTTCATCAAGAAGAGGAGCAAGACAATTAGTTTCTCACAGACATATCTGTGTAAACGGTGAAGTTGTAAATATCCCTTCTTACCACTTGAAACCTGGTGATAAAGTTTCAGTTCGTGAAAAATCTAAATCTTTAGAAGCTATCGATCGTTCTTTATCTAACTCAAGTAATGTTTACGAATGGATTACTTGGAATAATGATCTTAAAGAAGGAACTTTTGTTTCTGTTCCTGCAAGACTTCAAATCCCTGAAAACATTAAGGAACAATTAATCGTAGAGTTGTACAATAAATAATAATTGACTTAGTCGAAATTATGGCAATATTTAATTTTCAGAAGCCTGATAAAGTTATCATGATTGATTCGACTGATTTTGAAGGTAAATTTGAATTTAGACCTTTAGAACCAGGATACGGATTAACAGTTGGTAATGCACTTAGAAGAGTTTTACTTTCTGCGTTAGAAGGTTACGCGATTACATCTATCCGCATTGAAGGTGTTGATCACGAGTTTTCTACAATCCCTGGAGTTGTTGAAGATGTTACAGAAATTATTCTTAACCTAAAACAAGTACGTTTTAAGAAACAAATTTCAGATGTAGATTACGAAAATGTAACCATCTCAGTATCTGGTAAAGATCAATTAACCGCTGGTGATTTTCAGAAATTCATCTCTGGATTTCAAGTATTAAACCCAGATTTAGTTATTTGTAACCTTGACAGTAACACAAAATTATCAATTGATTTATCTATTGAAAAAGGTAGAGGATATGTTCCTGCAGAAGAGAACAAAAAGCAAAATGCTGTCCTAGGTACTATTTTCACAGATTCTATTTTTACGCCTGTAAAGAACGTAAAATATGCAATTGAAAATTTCCGTGTTGAGCAAAAAACAGATTACGAAAAATTAGTTTTTGAAATTAAAACTGATGGATCTATTAATCCAAAAGATGCTTTAACTGAAGCTGCAAAAGTGTTAATTCACCATTTCATGTTGTTTTCTGACGAAAGAATTACGCTTGAGGCTGATGAAATTGCTCAAACAGAGTCATATGATGAAGAATCATTACATATGCGTCAATTACTTAAAACTAAGTTAGTTGATATGGACTTGTCTGTTAGAGCTTTAAATTGCTTGAAAGCGGCTGAAGTTGATACACTTGGTGATTTAGTTTCGTTTAACAAAAACGACCTTATGAAATTCCGTAACTTTGGTAGAAAATCTTTAACTGAACTTGATGAATTAGTTGCAGTGAAGAATCTAACTTTCGGAATGGATTTGACAAAATACAAATTAGATAAAGAATAATTCAATCCGCTACGGCAGATTAAATTTAAATAGCAATGAGACACGGAAAAAAAATTAATCACTTAAGCAGACAGTCTGCGCATAGAAAATCTATGTTGGCTAATATGGCTTGTTCTCTTATTGAGCACAAACGTATTACTACTACTGTTGCTAAGGCTAAAGCGTTAAAACAATTTGTTGAGCCGCTTGTAACAAAATCAAAACAAGATACTACTCACAATAGACGTATTGTGTTCTCTTACTTACGTAACAAATATGCGGTTACTGATTTATTCAGAGATGTTGCTGCTAAAGTTGGTGATCGTCCAGGAGGATACACTCGTATCATTAAAGTAGGAAACCGTTTAGGAGATAATGCTGATATGGCAATGATCGAATTAGTAGATTTCAATGAAATCTACAACGGTGGAAAAAAAGAAGTTAAAAAAGCTAAAAGCCGTCGTGGAAGACCTAAAAAATCTGAAACTGCTGCTGCTCCAGCTGCTGAATCTACTGAAGAATCAGCTGAGTAATGGTTGTTTTATTTCAATAATATCAAAAAGGATAAACTATTTTATAGTTTGTCCTTTTTTTTTGAGATAATCACATTATTTTTTGGAATGACTATTTTAAAAAATTAAATTTGCAAAATATTTAAAATTAACATGAAATATACTACAAGACAAAAAGCGATTCTTTTATTGAGTGACGGTACTGTTTTTCACGGTAAATCTATCGGAATTAGTGGGACTACATTTGGTGAAGTTTGTTTTAATACAGGAATGACAGGGTATCAAGAAATCTTTACGGATCCTTCTTATTTTGGTCAAATCATGGTGGCTTCTAATCCACATATTGGTAACTACGGAGTAAATGATAAAGAGGTTGAATCTGCAAGTGTTAAAATCGCAGGTTTAGTAGTTAAAAACTTTAGTTTTGATTATTCTCGTGCTGATGCTACTGAAAGTTTAGAAGATTACTTTACAAAACAAAATTTGATTTGTATTTCTGATGTAGATACAAGAGCATTAGTAAGTTATATTCGTGATAATGGTGCTCAAAATGCTGTTATCTGTACTGATGACACTCCTTTAGAAGAATTAAAAAAACAATTAGCAGCTACAGCCGATATGAAAGGTTTAGAATTAGCTTCTAAAGTTTCTACTAAAGAACCATATTTTTTTGGAGATGAAAATGCTAAATATAAAGTATCTGCTTTAGATTTAGGTATCAAAACTAATATTTTGAGAAATCTAGCTAAAAGAGATTGTTATATCAAGGTTTTCCCGTATAATACTCCATTCTCTGAGTTAGCTGCTTTTAATCCTGATGGATATTTCTTGTCTAACGGTCCTGGTGATCCAGAACCTTTAACAGAATCTATTGCTACTGCTAAAGAAATATTGAAAACGGATAAGCCTTTATTTGGTATCTGTTTAGGTCACCAAGTTTTAGCTTTGGCTAATGGAATTTCTACTTATAAAATGTTTAATGGTCATAGAGGGATTAATCACCCAGTTATGAATGTTATTACAGGTAAAGGTGAAATTACATCGCAAAATCACGGTTTTGCTGTGAATAAAGAAGAATTAGATGCGCATGCTGAATTAGAAATTACACATTTACATTTAAATGACCAAACTGTTGCGGGTATGAGAATGAAGAATAAAGCAGTTTTCTCTGTACAGTATCACCCAGAAGCAAGTCCAGGACCACATGATTCTGAGTACTTATTTGATCAGTTTGTTGAAAATATTGCAAACGCAAAGAAATAATAAGATAACAAATCTTTAACAATTTAGTTTTTTTTTGAGAAAAAAAATTAGCTTGTTTTTTATAAATTTGGGCACAATAAAATAATTAATAATATAATAAAACTAAAGACATGGCAATTATTATAAAAGTACACGCAAGACAAATCTTTGATTCAAGAGGGAATCCTACAGTAGAGGTAGATGTAGTAACAGAAAACGGAGTATTAGGAAGAGCTGCTGTTCCATCTGGAGCATCAACTGGAAAATACGAAGCTGTTGAGTTACGTGACGGAGGAAAATCTTTCATGGGTAAAGGTGTTTTAAAAGCGGTAGAAAATGTTAATGATATTATTGCTGCTGAATTAGTTGGAGTTTCAGTTTTTGAACAAAATACTATCGATCAAATCATGATTGATTTAGATGGTACTCCAAATAAAGCAAAATTAGGAGCTAATGCAATTTTAGGAGTTTCTATGGCTGTAGCTAAAGCTGCTGCTAACGAATTACAAATTCCTTTATACAGATATATTGGTGGTGTTTCTGCAAACACGTTACCAGTTCCAATGATGAATATCATCAACGGAGGATCTCACTCTGATGCACCTATCGCATTCCAAGAGTTTATGATTTTTCCAGTGAAAGCAACTTCATTCTCACACGCTATGCAAATGGGAACTGAAATTTTCCACAACTTAGCAAAAGTATTACACGATAGAGGTTTGTCTACTGCTGTAGGTGATGAGGGAGGTTTTGCTCCAACATTAGCTGGAGGTACTGAAGATGCTTTAGATACTATCAAAAAAGCAGTTGAAAATGCTGGATATTCTTTCGGTGACGAAATTATGATTGCTTTAGACTGTGCTTCTTCTGAGTTTTATGTTGATGGTAAATATGACTACACTAAATTTGAAGGTGCTACAGGAAAGATCAGAACTTCTGAAGAGCAAGCAGATTATTTAGCTGAATTAGCTGCTAAATACCCAATTATCTCTATCGAAGATGGTATGGATGAGAATGACTGGGACGGATGGAAATACTTAACTGAAAAAATTGGTGATAAAGTTCAATTAGTAGGTGACGATTTATTTGTTACTAACGTAGAGCGTTTATCTACAGGTATTTCTAAAAATATTGCTAACTCTATCTTAATTAAAGTAAACCAAATTGGAACTTTAACTGAAACTATTGCTGCGGTAAACATGGCTAAAAATGCTGGTTATACTTCTGTAATGTCTCACCGTTCTGGAGAAACTGAAGATAATACAATCGCAGATTTAGCAGTAGCGTTAAACTGTGGTCAAATTAAAACAGGTTCTGCTTCACGTTCTGATCGTATGGCTAAATACAATCAATTAATTAGAATTGAAGAAGAATTAGGAAATACTGCATATTTTCCTGGATTAAACGCTTTTAAAGTGAAATAATTCTTAGAAATTTAGAATATTTTAAGGCTTGTGATTTTTTTCAATCACAAGCCTTTTTTTTTATATCAATCTCCATTTTTTCTTTTTTATTTTATTTTAAAATATGTATTTTTGGCGAAATGTTTTTTTAAAAAGTTCTATTACTTAAATATATGTCGAAAATTGTAACCTTAGAAGTAGATGGTAATAAGTTTGAGTTTCCGTTAATTACTGGAAGTGAAAACGAGTCTGCTATCAATATTAATAAATTACGTGACTTGTCAGGATTGGTTACATTAGATCCTGGTTTTAAAAATACTGGATCTTGTCAGAGTGCAATCACATTCTTAGATGGAGAAAAAGGGATTTTACGTTATAGAGGATATGCTATTGAAGATTTAGCAGATAAATCTAGCTTTTTAGAAGTATCTTATTTATTAATTTTTGGAGAATTGCCTACTGCTGAGCAATTGGTTCAATTTGAAAATGATATTAAAGCAAATTCTGCGGTAAATGATTCTTTAAAATCAATTATTGAAGGATTCCCAACTACTGCTCATCCAATGGTGACTTTAGCTTCACTTACAAGTGCTTTAACTGCTTTTAATTCAGGTTCTCTTAATGTAGAAAATGAAAAAGAAGTTTACAATGTAGTTTGTAAAGCTTTAGGTCAGTTCTTAGTAGTTGCTACTTGGACATACAGACGTTCAATGGGATTATCATATAATGATTATGATAACTCTCGTTTTTACGTTGAGAACTTCATGAGTTTGATGTTCAAAACTTCTAATGATGCAGCTTATACTGTTGAAGATAAAATTGTGAAAGCAATGGATAAATTATTTATCCTTCACGCAGATCACGAACAAAACTGCTCTACATCTACAGTAAGAATGGTTGGATCTTCTCACGCCGAATTATTCGCTTCATTATCTGCAGGAGTTTCTGCTTTATCAGGTCCATTACACGGAGGTGCAAACCAAGCAGTATTGGAAATGCTAGAAGAAATTAGTGCAAATGGTGGTGATGCGGATAAATATTTAGCAAAAGCAAAAGATAAAGCAGATCCATTTAGATTAATGGGATTTGGTCATAGAGTTTATAAAAACTTTGATCCACGTGCTAAAATTATCAAAAAAGCTGCAGACGAAGTATTGGGGACTTTAGGAGTAAATGATCCAGTATTAGATATTGCTAAGAAATTAGAAGTTGCTGCCTTAGAAGATGAGTACTTCAAAGCAAGAAATTTATACCCTAATGTAGATTTCTATTCAGGGATTATTTATAGAGCATTAGGAATTCCAACAGATATGTTCACGGTATTGTTCGCAATTGGACGTTTACCAGGTTGGATTGCTCAATGGAAAGAAATGAGGTTAAATAAAGAGCCTATTGGACGTCCAAGACAAGTTTATACAGGTTCTCCATTAAGAGAATTTAAATAATTTCAAAAGCCCTGCATTTGCGGGGCTTTTTTTATATCTTTAACCATGTAGTGTTTAATATATTTAAAAGATAAAGTAGATTATGAATCAAACTTCAAATTCAGTTTTAGTTATTCGTCCTTTTGCATTTCGTTTGCAACAAGTTTCGAATTTTAGTATTGGGTTGCAAGAGCCTTTCAAAGGGGTGTTGCCTGCAACCATTAATTTGCAAGCGCAAAAAGAATTTGATGCTTTGGTTGGTCTTTTAGAGTCTAAAGGAGTAAATGTGCATGCCTTTCATGCTAATGAACAGTTACAATCATCAAATTCAATTTATGCTACCAATTGGTTAACGTTTCATGAAAATGGGGACGTTGTGTTCTATCCATTGTCTGATGAACAAAGGAGAGCGGAACGTAGAGAAGATGTTCTTGATGTTCTTGAGGAAAATGGTTTTGTGGTTGAGAATGTTTTGGATTTTACATCTGCAGAAACAGATGGCTTTTATTTAGAAGGTTCCTCTAGTGTTGTTTTCGATCATGATAATGAGAAAGCTTATTGTTGTTTGTCGTCCCATTCAGATGAAGAGTTGTTTATTGAGCTTTGTGAAGATTTGGATTACGCTCCTGTTATTTTTGAAGCATATTTTGATAATCAAGGTTCAAAAGAGATAGTATCTCATACTAATTTAATGTTATGCATTGGAGATACATTTGCAATAATTTGTGCCGAAGCGATTGAGGATAAAAAAGAGCGAAAAATGGTATTGGATAGTTTACGTGCTGATGATAAAGAGATTATTTTGATTTCTGAAGCACAAATGAGAGCTTTTGTAGCCAATGGTATTGAAATTTCAGGTGAAGATGAGCGTAGATATTTGGTGTTAAGTGAAACTGCCAAATCGCAATTAACTAAGAAACAATTAGAACAATTGGATGAACATTTAACGGTTATTTCAGTTCCTATTCCAACTATTGAGGCATGTGGCGGTTTTAGTATGCAGTCTATACTTGCCGAAATATTCCTACCTACTGAGAATTAATTTTTTAATTAAAAATAAAAAAAACGAGATTTATTAAAATCTCGTTTTTTTTGTGGCTGGTTTACTAATGATTAGTAATCCTATAAAAGTGAACAGACCGTTAATTATGATCAATTCACTATCAAAAGTATATTCACCGAATATTTCTGTTGAATAACTGTTTAGAGCAAAACATAAAGCAGGTGCTATAACACATATTAATGGAACTAGTTTGTCATTTACAGTTTTTGTTTTTACAAATAAACCAAAGCTGTATAGTCCTAACATTGGTCCATAGGTGTAAGAAGCTATTTTGAAAATCATTTTTACTACACTATCATCATTAAATGCGTTAAATAGGATAATTAAAACGAATAACATTACAGAGAATGCAATATGTACGGTATGTCTAACTTTAATATCGTTTACTTTTTGTTGTTTGTCCATTCCTAGGAAGTCAACACAGAATGAAGTGGTCAATGCTGTTAAAGCAGAGTCTGTTGTGGCAAAAGTAGCAGCGGTTAAACCTAAAAGGAATACTAATGCGGGAATAAATGATAAATAATTAAAGGCGATTTCTGGGAATAAAAAGTCAGTTCTTGGTTTGCCTGTAAGTGCGTCTGTTGGAATTGAAATTCCATTTTTCTCAGCATACATGTATAATAATGCACCTACACTCAAGAAAAATAAATTGATGATAACAAAGATTCCAGTAAATGTAAACATGTTTTTCTGTGCCTCTTCAATATTCTTGCAGCTCAAGTTTTTTTGCATCAAATCTTGATCTAATCCTACCATTGCAATGGTAATGAAAATTCCTCCAATGATTTGTTTCCAAAAGTAGTTTCCTTTATTGTAATCGTCAAAGAAAAATATTTGTGAATACTGGCTTGTTTTTACTTTTTCAATAGCTTGTATGAAGCTTAAATCTAAACTATTGCAAATGAAAATAATGGTTAAGAATACAGAAGAAACTAAGAAAAATGTCTGTAGGGTATCTGTAATGATAATGGTTTTTAGGCCGCTTCTGTATGTGTAAGTAAATATCAATGCCAATGACATGAATACGGTTACAGCAAAAGGGACGTTGTAATAATCAAAAACATAGCGCTGTAATACAATTACTACTAAATATAATCTAAAAGCAGATCCAATGGTTCTACTTAATAAAAAGATACTCGCAGCAGTTTTATAACTCACAGTTCCAAGACGTTCTTCAATATAGCTGTATATAGAAGTTAGGTGCATTCTGTAATACAAAGGCAATAATACTTTGGCAATGATGAGGAATCCAATAGCGTTTCCTAGTACAAATTGAAAATATTTAAATTGATTGTCAGGATTTCCAACATCTCCAGGTACCGAAATAAAAGTAACTCCAGATAGGGCTGTCCCTATCATTCCAAAGGCAACCAAATACCATTTAGAATTTTTATTGGCTTTAAAAAAAGCATCGTTCCCTTGATCGTCTTTACTTGTTAAATAGGAGATTGCAAATAGCATCCCGAAATAAATAGTAATTAATAATAGAATTGTGATTGGCGTCATGTGATATTTTTTGATTTTTTAGTGTTGAAAAATACAAAATTATACCGAATTCTAAAGATTTTAGTTTTCACGGAAAATGAAAACCTTATTTTCCGCCAAATCGAAATTATTATCTTTGTCCTCATGGAATTTTCATCAAAATTATTAGAACAAGCAGTAGACCAAATGTCACAATTGCCTGGAATTGGGAAACGTACCGCTTTACGCCTGGTATTGCATTTGCTAAAACAATCAAACGACAAAACACAACATCTGGCAGAAGCCCTAGTGTTCATGCGTGAACATATTAAATTTTGTAAAAAATGTCATAATATTTCAGACGTTGAAGTATGTATGATTTGTGAAAATGAAAATCGAAATCATAAATTAATATGCGTTGTAGAAGACGTACGCGATGTAATGGCTATTGAAAATACAAGTCAATATAAAGGCGTATATCATGTTTTAGGTGGGAAAATATCACCTATAGATGGTGTTGGACCAAGCCAGCTTACCATTGCTTCTTTGGTAGAAAAAGTAAAAAGTGGAGTAGTGGAAGAAGTAATTTTTGCTTTAAGTTGTACTATGGAAGGAGATACTACCAATTTTTATATCTACAAACAATTAAACGATACGGGTATAAAAATAAGTAATCTAGCACGAGGAATTGCAGTAGGCGATGAGCTAGAATATGCCGATGAAGTAACCTTGGGACGTAGTATTTTGAATAGAGTTCCGTTTGAAAAATCGTTACGTCTCTAAGCAAAAAAGAATATTTGTAATTCAAAGGCAGAAAAAGTATATTTACCATCTTTGTTTATATAGAACAAAAACAACATAAATTACCCATGATAGAAACTCAAAACATCAAAATATTAATCACAGGAGGAGCCGGATTTATAGGATCTAATCTATGTGATTATTTTATTTCTAAAGGGTATCAAATAGTATGCTTGGACAATTTTTCTACAGGGTTTAAGTCCAATTTAACCCAACTGGAAACCAATCCCAATTTTACATTAATAGAAGGAGATATTCGTAATCTGTCAGATTGTCAAAAAGCCGTTCAAGGTGTTGACTACATTCTGCATCAAGCAGCATTAGGTTCTGTACCTCGTTCTATTTTAGATCCTATTACCTCAAATGAGGTAAACGTATCGGGATTTTTAAATATGTTAGTAGCTGCCCGTGATGCCGGAGTAAAGAGATTTGTATATGCTGCCAGCTCGTCAACCTATGGTGATTCTGAAAGTTTACCCAAAGTAGAAGATATTATTGGGAAACCGCTCTCTCCTTATGCCGTTACCAAATATGTCAACGAATTATACGCCGATGTATTTAGTAAAACCTATAATATGGAAATTATAGGATTGCGTTATTTTAACGTGTTTGGTAGAAGACAAACTCCCAATGGAGCCTACGCAGCAGTAATTCCAAAATTTGTGAGCCAATTTATGAATTATGAAAGCCCGCAAATAAACGGAGATGGCAACTACTCTCGTGATTTTACATACATTGATAATGTAATTCACATGAATGAATTGGCATTATTTACAGAAAATAAAAACGCTTTAAATACGGTTTATAATACCGCTTTTGGAGATAGAAATTCATTAAATGATTTAGTAGGAATTATCAAAAATCTATTAAGTCAATTTGATAAAAAAATAAAAGATATTCCTGTGATTTACGGCGAAAATAGAAAAGGAGATATTCCTCATTCTCACGCAAGTATCACAAAAGCCCAAACCTTATTAGGTTATAATCCTCAGTATTCATTACAATCGGGTTTAGAGCAAGCCATTGAATGGTATTGGAACAATATTAAAAGAAGTTAAGAATAAAATAGATAATGAAAATTACTAAAATTTGTTGTATTGGAGCTGGGTATGTAGGTGGACCTACCATGTCTGTAATTGCACAGAAATGTCCAGATATTCAAGTTACTGTTGTTGATTTAAATGAAAGCAGAATTGCAGCTTGGAATGATAAAGATGTGAAAAATATTCCAATCTACGAACCAGGTTTAGAGGAAGTGGTAGCAGAGGCTAGAGGTAGAAATTTATTTTTCTCAACAGACGTTGATAAAGCCATAGACGAAGCAGAGGTTATTTTTATCTCTGTAAATACGCCTACTAAAACCTATGGAAAAGGAAAAGGTATGGCTGCCGATTTGAAATATATTGAATTATGTGCACGTCAAATTGCACGTGTAGCCAAACAAGATAAAATAGTAGTTGAAAAATCGACTCTTCCTGTCCGTACTGCAGAAGCAATCAAAAGTATTCTTTCTCACACCGGAAATGGAGTTCAATTTCAAATATTATCAAACCCAGAATTCTTAGCCGAAGGTACTGCTGTACAAGATTTATTACACCCGGATCGGATCTTAATTGGTGGCGAAGAAACACCTGAAGGAGCTAAAGCCATTCAAGCTCTTGTGGATGTTTATGCTCATTGGGTTCCTCAAGATAAAATTTTAACCACCAATGTTTGGTCGTCAGAGTTATCTAAATTAACGGCGAATGCCTTCTTAGCACAACGCATTTCGTCTATCAATGCCATGTCTGAATTGTGTGAACAAACAGGAGCTAATGTGAACGAAGTAGCTAAGGCTATTGGTATGGATAGTCGTATTGGTCCAAAATTCTTAAAATCATCTGTTGGTTTTGGAGGATCTTGTTTTCAAAAAGACATCTTAAATTTAGTTTACATTGCTAAATCATATGGTTTAGAAGAAGTAGCCGACTATTGGGAGCAAGTAATTATTATGAACGACCACCAAAAGCGTCGTTTCTCTAGTAAAATAGTAAAAACATTATACAATACCGTTTCAGGTAAAAATATAGCTTTCTTAGGGTGGGCTTTCAAAAAAGACACCAATGATACCCGTGAATCTGCAGCCATTTACATCGCTGACGATTTGATAAACGAGCAAGCCAATATTCAAGTGTACGATCCTAAAGTATCGGAAGCTAAAATTTTAGCCGATGTGAATTATTTAGAAACGCGTACTGAAGTTGAAAATAAAAATGCGATTACCGCTTTTGATTCGGCTTATGATGCTTGTAAAGAGGTTCATGCTATTGCTGTATTGACAGAATGGGATGAATTTATGACCTATGATTGGCAAAAAATATATGATGCAATGGAAAAGCCTGCTTTTGTTTTTGATGGACGTAATTTATTAGACGCTCAAAAAATGAAAGAAATTGGTTTTGTGTATACTGCAATAGGTTCTTAAATATGAACAATTTGGATACAAATATTAAAATAGGAATCATAGGCTTGGGGTATGTAGGTTTGCCATTGGCACGACTATTTGCTACCAAATACCAAGTTGTAGGTTTCGATATCAATGAGTCAAGAGTTCAAGAGCTTTCAAAAGGGAATGATAGTACTCTTGAAGTTTCATCAGAGGTATTAAATAAAGTATTGGTTTCAGATTTTGAGAAATCAGATAAAGGACTACTTTGTACCGCAACAGCAGATAAAGAATTAGAATCTTGTAATTATTATATTATTACGGTTCCTACACCTGTTGATAAAAATAATAAACCCGATTTAAATCCACTTTACCGTTCTAGTGAATTGGTAGGGAAGATTCTGAAAAAAGGAGATGTTGTTGTTTATGAATCTACGGTATATCCAGGAGTAACAGAAGAAGAATGTGTTCCTGTTTTGGAACAAATGTCACAATTGATGTTCAATCAAGACTTCTATGTAGGTTATTCTCCAGAACGTATCAATCCAGGTGATAAAGAACATACCGTAGAGAAAATATTAAAAGTAACTTCGGGTTCTACTCCAGAGATAGGAGTAAAAGTTGATAATTTATACAAGTCTGTTATTACCGCAGGAACTCATTTGGCACCAACAATAAAAGTTGCAGAAGCCGCTAAAGTAATTGAAAATTCACAACGTGATATCAATATTGCTTTTGTAAATGAACTGGCCAAAATATTTAATTTATTAGATATTGATACTCAAGAAGTGTTAAAAGCTGCTGGAACTAAATGGAATTTCTTACCTTTCAAACCAGGTTTGGTAGGTGGGCATTGTATAGGAGTTGATCCATATTATTTGGCACAAAAAGCTCAAGAACATGGATACCATCCGGAAATTATTTTGGCAGGTCGTCGTTTAAATGATAGCATGGGAGAATATATCGCTTCTCGTGTGGTAAAATTGATGATCAAAAAAGGAATTACAATCAATGGTGCTTCAATTTTAATGTTAGGTATAACCTTTAAAGAGAATTGTCCAGATGTACGAAATACCAAAATCACAGATATCGTATCGGCATTGAGTGATTACGGAATAAGTGTAACCATATATGATCCGTTAGCTTGTCCAAATGCGGTTCAAAAAGAATATGGTTTATTAACTTCACAAACTCCACCAAATACACAATTTGATGGAATTGTAGTGGGAGTGGCACACAAAGAATTTTTAGAAATGAATATCGCTTCTTTTCAAAAAACAAAAAGCATTATTTATGATGTAAAAGGTGTTTTGACTCAAGAAGTTGATGGTAAATTATAAATTAAATATAAAATGAAAAAAATATTAATTACAGGAGGAGCAGGATTTATTGGGTCACACGTTGTGAGACGGTTTGTACAAAATTACCCTGATTATCATATTTTTAATTTAGATGCATTAACCTATGCAGGGAATTTGGAAAACATCATTGATATTCAAAATGAACCAAACTATACTTTTGTTAAAGGGGATATTGCTGATGAGGCGTTTATAAATAATTTATTTGCTACTCATCAATTTGATGGTGTAATTCACTTAGCGGCAGAATCTCACGTGGATCGTTCTATTACAGACCCATTAGCATTTGTTAGAACTAATGTATTTGGAACAATGATTTTATTAAATGCTGCTAAAAATCAATGGAAAGATAATTTCGAAGGGAAAAGATTTTATCACGTAAGTACAGATGAAGTATACGGATCGTTAGGGGCCGAAGGATTGTTTACAGAAACTACTTCGTATGATCCAAATTCACCATATTCTGCGTCTAAAGCAAGTTCAGATCACTTTGTACGCGCTTATGGAGAAACATATGGTTTGCCATACGTTTTGACCAATTGTTCTAATAACTATGGACAAAACCATTTTCCAGAAAAATTAATTCCTTTATTCATTAATAATATCATCAACAAAAAACCATTGCCGGTTTATGGAGATGGAAATTATACTCGTGATTGGTTATACGTAGTTGACCACGCTAGAGCCATTGATTTGGTATTCCACAAAGGAGTAAATCATGAGACGTACAATATTGGAGGATTTAATGAATGGAAAAATATTGATTTGGTGAAAGTATTATGCAAAATTATGGACACTAAATTAGGTCGTGAGGCTGGAAGTTCAGAAGAACTAATCACTTATGTTAAAGATCGTCCAGGACATGATTTGCGTTATGCTATTGATGCAACCAAAATTAATAAAGAGTTAGGTTGGGAGCCATCGGTGACTTTTGAACAAGGTCTTGAAATCACGATAGACTGGTATTTGAATAACACAGAATGGTTAAACAATGTTACTTCTGGAGAATACGCTAACTATTACGAAAAACAATACAACTAATAGGTTGTTTAAACATATACCTAAATTATGAAAGGAATCATATTAGCAGGAGGATCAGGGACAAGATTACATCCCTTAACTCATGTAGTTTCTAAGCAATTATTGCCTATATATGACAAACCAATGATTTACTATCCATTATCAGTATTGATGTTGGCAGGAATCAAAGATATTTTAATTATTTCTACTCCTTTAGATTTGCCAAATTTTGAGCGCCTGTTCGGAAATGGAAATCATTTAGGTTTAAATATTGAGTACGTGGTACAACCTTCTCCAGATGGATTGGCTCAAGCATTTATCTTAGGTCAAGATTTTATCGGAGACGATGATGTATGCTTAGTGTTAGGAGATAATATTTTCTATGGTGCTGGTTTACAAAAATTATTAATGGATTCTGTTGATATTGTAAAAACAAAAGAAGAAGCAGTTGTTTTTGGATATTATGTAGACGATCCAGAACGTTATGGAGTAGCAGAATTTGCAGAAGATGGAAAAGTATTGAGTATTGAGGAAAAACCAGTACAGCCAAAATCAAATTATGCTGTGGTTGGATTATATTTCTACCCAAATTCTGTAGTGAAAGTAGCTAACGGAATCAAACCTTCGGAACGTGGCGAATTAGAAATCACTTCTGTAAATCAACATTATTTAGCAGAAGGAAAATTAAACCTTCAATTGATGAGTCGTGGATTTGCGTGGTTAGATACAGGAACTCACGAGTCATTAACAGAAGCAACAGAATTTGTGAAAGCTGTTGAAAAACGTACCGGCTTAAAAATTGCCTGTATTGAAGAAGTTGCTTACAGAAAAGGTTTTATCAATAAAGATGAATTTGCAGCAACTACCTCAAACTTAGGAAAAAGTAGTTATGCTGATTATTTAAGAAAAATAGTAAAGCAATAAATAAGCTAATATTAATAAAAAATGATTTCTACTTTTGGACATTTCAATACTTTTGAACCTTCAAAAGTAGAAACATCTCGTTTTGGATTTCAAGTATTTAGGGCTTATTTTTTTAATATAGACCAGCTTGAATTTCAAAATAACTTACAACAACATCAACCAGATGTAGTTATAGTAAGAACACCAGTAAGTAATAAATGTGATCAGTATAAATTAAGTATACCAAATTATACAACATTGCATGCCGATACATTGGTGTATTATTTTAGTGCATTGCGTACTATTCAAACCATTCCATTGAGAAATCAATTGGAATTTATAGAAATAAACCAATCAAATAAAAATGCATTGGAACAATTGGTGCCTTTAATTTTTAATAATTACACCAATCATTATTTCGCTAATCCGATCTTTGAAAAAACAAAAATATTAGCAGGTTACCTAGAATGGGCTCAATCTTATAGTTCTAATTCAGGAAATGGAAGAATTTCCTGGCTAGTCAAAAAAGACGAACAATATGTAGGAATGGCCACTTGTAGTTTTGATATCCAAAACAAAATATGTGAAGGTATTCTATATGGTGTACATCCTGATTTTGAAGGGAAAGGAATATATACTGATATCCTGAGTTATACACAGCAATATTTTAAAGCAAAAGGATACACCACCATGTGGGTATCAACTCAAATTCAAAATTTTGCGGTTCAAAAATCATGGATTAAGCAGGGTTTTGTACTCAAACAAGCTTACGATACTCTTCATCTTACTAAAAATAGTTTATTATGATTGTTTTTAATAAGCCACATATGACAGGTAAGGAGCTAGACTACATTCAAGATGCAGTAGTCACGGGAAAATTGTCTGGTAATGGTAAATATACCCAATGGTGTCAAAATTATTTTGAACAACATTATGGTTTTCAAAAATGCCTCTTAACCACATCCTGTACAGATGGATTAGAAATGGCGGCGATACTGTTAAATATTCAGTCAGGAGACCAAGTGATTATGCCATCATATACATTTGTGAGTACCGCAAATGCCTTTGTATTACGAGGAGCTGAAATTATATTTGTAGATTCAAATCCCGATAATCCCAATATAAATGCATTGTTAATTGAAAAGAATATCACGGCTAAAACCAAGGCGATAGTAGTGGTACATTATGCTGGTATTGCTTGTGACATGGATACCATTATGGAATTGTCTGAAAAGTATCAAATACCAGTGGTTGAAGATGCCGCCCAAGCCATTGATAGTTACCATATAGGTAAAGATGGAAATATTAGAGCTTTAGGCTCAATAGGCCATTTGGCAGCTTTTTCTTTTCATGAAACTAAAAATATAAGTTCCGGAGAAGGAGGGATGTTAGTCATTAACGATAGTCAATATAATAGTAGAGCCGAAATTATTTGGGAAAAAGGAACCAATCGTTCCGCTTTTTTTAGAGGCGAAATAGATAAATACAATTGGGTAGATATTGGAAGTTCATTCTTGCCCTCAGAAATGAATGCCGCTTTTTTGAAAGCTCAAATAGAAAATATTTCGATAATTCAATCAAGAAGAAAAGAAATATGGGAAATGTATTACAATGGATTAAAGCAAGTTATAGAGGATAATAATTTGAGAATGCCGCAAATTCCAAATTTTGCACAAAATAATGGACATCTCTTTTATTTTGTGGCTCAAAGTTTGTTTGAAAGAGATGAAATTATTTCTTTTTTGAAAAATAAAAAGATTTTATCTATATTTCACTACATAAGTTTACATAAAAGTCCTTTTTGGGAGAATAAAACCCAACAAGAATTAATTAATACTGAAATATATTCAAATCAATTAATACGATTACCCTTGTATTTTGATTTGACCAACCAAGAAGTTAAGTATATCATTGAACAAATTAAATTGTTCTTTGAAAATAAAAAAATATAAAATGTTTAAGGATAAAGTTTTATTAATTACAGGAGGAACAGGTTCATTCGGAAATGCAATGTTAGAAGGTTTTCTACATTCGGAACTAAAAGAAATTAGAATTTTTAGTCGTGACGAAAAGAAACAAGAGGACATGCGAATTCAATACAAAAATGACAAATTGAATTTTATCATTGGAGATATTCGTGATTTTAATAGTATTAATAATGCTATGATTGGTGTCGATTTTGTATTTCATGCTGCGGCATTAAAACAAGTTCCTTCATGTGAGTTTTATCCAATGCAAGCCGTTCAAACCAATATCTTAGGTGCAGAAAATGTGTTAGAAGCGGCTGCAAATAATAATGTAAAGCGCGTAGTTGTTTTAAGTACAGATAAAGCGGTTTATCCAATTAATGCTATGGGTATATCCAAAGCAATGATGGAAAAAATGGCTGTTGCTAAAGCTCGTGACAGACGTGTTCAATCTATTGATGCAATTTATACTGCAACAAGATATGGAAATGTAATGTGTTCTAGAGGGTCTATTATTCCTTTGTTTATTAAACAAATTAAAGAGGGTAAACCACTAACCATTACCAATCCTAATATGACTCGATTTATGATGTCATTACAAGATTCTGTAGAGTTAGTAATGTTTGCTTTTCAAAATGGAAATCCAGGAGATATTTTTGTACAAAAATCACCGGGAGCAACCATCATGGATTTGGCTATTGCATTAAAAGAATTATTTAATGCGAATAATGATATTACAATCATTGGAGAACGTCATGCCGAAAAAATGTATGAGTCACTTTGTTCTAAAGAAGAAATGTCTAAAGCAGATGATTTAGGAAGTTTCTATAGAGTACCAGCCGATTTTAGAGATTTAAATTACACTAAATACGTGCAAGAAGATGGACCTAAATTGGTAAATGAAGAATATAATTCAGATAATACGCACCGTTTAACGGTACAAGAATTAAAAGAATTACTACTTACTCTAGATTATGTTCAAGAAGAATTAAGAACACATAATAGCTAATTATGATTCCTATAGTAAAACCATTTATACCAGAACCAGAAGTTTTAATGCCTGCCATACAAGAAACCTTGTATAGTGGTTACATTGCCGAAGGTGAAAAAGTATATGAATTTGAAAAAGTATTTTCGGATTATATCAATAATCCCTTTGCTTTATCATTAAATTCAGGAACGGCAGCATTACATTTGGCTTTAATTATGGCTGGTGTAGGTCCCGGTGATGAGGTAATCAGTACCGTACTTACCGCAGAACCTACAAATGTTGCTATTAAATTAGTTGGTGCCAAAGTAGTTTGGGCCGATGTAGAAGCCAATACAGGATTATTAGATCCAGAGAGTGTACGTTCAAAAATTACAGCCAACACCAAAGCCATTATGTTGGTTCACTATGCCGGAATGGTTTGTAATATGGATGCTTTTAACGAAATTTCTCAAGAATTTAATATCCCAATTATTGAAGATGCCGCCCACGCATTAGGAGCTCAGTATAATAATTTGCCTATAGGTTGTAATTCTGAATATACCATTTTCTCATTGCAAGCTATCAAGCACATGACTACCATAGACGGAGGAATATTAGCTTTAAAATCTCAAGAAAAACACGATCAAGGTAGATTATTACGTTGGTTCGGTTTGGATAAAAAGAAAGCTAGATTAGAAAATGACATCACCACTCCCGGATATAAGTATCATATGAACAATGTGAATGCTACCGTTGGTTTGGTACAAATGAAATATGTAGATGAAATCGTTGGAAAATATATTGAAAATGGAAAATATTTTGACCAACATTTACAAAACATACCTGGAGTAACCCTGTTAGATTATCACCAAAACACCAAACCATCCTATTGGTTATATACTCTTAAAGTAGAAAATAGAGATGGATTTATTAAAAAATTAAATGATAATGGAATTTCGGCATCAGAATTACATTTAAGAAACGATAGACATTCCGTATTTGCAGAATCAAATTGTGGATTGCCCGTTTTTGACGAATTCTATAAACAAATGGTTCATATTCCATGCGGTTGGTGGTTAACCCCTCAAGATAGGGAACATATAGTAAACATAATAAAACAAGGTTGGTAATATGATTCCAATATATAAACCATTTATGCCTAGTGATTTAGATGCCCAAATAAAGAAAATCCTTTATTCTGGGCAACTTGGTTTTGGTAAATATGGAGTTGAATTTGAAAATAAATTAAAGCAATATATTGGTTGTGAATATCTTTTGACGGTTAATTCCTATAATACTGCCATGATGATTTTATTGTCAACTTTAGATTTACAACCTGGCGATGAAATTATAGCTAGCCCAGTTAGTTGTTTAGCATCAAACCAACCTTTTGCAGTTAAAGGCCTTAAAGTAGTTTGGGCCGATGTTAATCCAGATTCAGGAGCATTGGATCCTATAGATGTAAAGAGCAAAATTACCTCAAAAACCAAAGCTATTTTTCATAACCATTTTTGTGGTTACTTAGGCGATATAGATGCGATTAATTTAATAGGTAAAGATTATAATATTCCTGTGATTGATGACTGTATCGAAGCTTTTGGCTCACAATACAAAGGTAATAAAACAGGAAATGTAGGAACGGATTATACCGTATTTTCCTTTCAAACTGTAAGATTACCCAACACCATAGACGGAGGTGCTTTGGTATTTAAAAATAAAGAAAGTTTTGAAAAAGCCAAATTAATACGCGATTACGGTATTGATCGGTCTAATTTCAGAACTCCACTAGGCGAAATAAACCCCGATTGTGACATCCAATTAGAAGGCTATGGAGGTTTAATGAGTGAATTAAATTCATACATAGGATTAAAACAAATGGATTGTATTGATGATTTATTGAAAAAACAATCAGAGAATGTTGAAATTTGGAAAAGTAAAATTAAAGAAAGTAACATTCAATTTGTTCCTTTAATTGACGGAACATTACCAAATAATTGGGTATGCGGTTTATTATGTAAAAATAAGGAACAAGCAATTCAAGATTTTCGTACTCAAGGTTATTATGCCACAGGAGTACACATAAACAATAATATATATTCAGTATTTAACCATAAAGTTCAATTAACAGGAGTAAGTCAATTTATGAATCATTATGTAGCTATTCCAAGTGGGTGGTGGTTTGTAAATAAATAATTTTAATGAATGGAATTTAAATTTTGTAAACATTCAGATATTTCTGGAGAAGACCTTTTAGAAATTGTAGAATTAAAAAGAATCTATTGGGACTATCCGGTTGGAGAACATTTACGTTGGGTGAATTTAAATATCCATCCCGATGATCTACATGTTTTGATGTATGAAGCAAAGGAGCTTATTGGTTATATGAGTTTGAGTAACGTAATTTTTGTGGTTAATGGCCATGAAAAAGTATTTGTAGGTATTGGCAGTGTTTGTACACGTCAGGAAGGAAAAGGGTATGGGGCTTTGTTGATGAACGGAGTAAATGAATATATCTTTGAGAATGACTTACAAGGAATTTTGTTATGTAAAGACCATGTGAAATTTTTCTATGAAAAACACAATTGGAATCGAGTTTCACCTACAAAAATTGTATCAAAACATTTACAAGAAATTAATGTATACTCATTAAATTATGATCAAAATCAATTAGTTTCATTAGAATATAACGGTAGAAATTTTTAATGAATGTAGCTCATAAAAATATAATTGCGAATTATATAGGTAAAATATGGAGTTTTGCTTCCATATTTATATTTATTCGATTTTACATTGATATCTTAGGAATTCATTCCTATGCCATTATCAATTTCTATTCTGTTATCCTTGGATTATTAGCCTTTGCAGATTCAGGATTGACAATGACTTTGAATAAAGAGTTGGCAAAATCATCAGAAATGATGGCGAAAGCCAATTTATTATACACTTTTGAACGTATTTATTTTTGGATTTGTGCCGCTGTAATCATAATTGTTTTTGTAGGGTCAGATTTTATTGGAAATAAATTCCTGATTTCAGACAAGTATTCAGTTACTCAGATATCATCATTTATTAAAATGATAGGTGTAGGAGTAAGTTTTCAATTATTTTCAACCCTTTATGAGGGAGGTTTGATGGGGTTGCAAAAACAAGTTTTGGCAAATAAAATTAAAACAATTTGGAGTTTCGTTAGAGCAGGAGTTGTATTGTTACCCTTGTATTTTGTGCCTAAATTAGAAGTGTATTTTCTTTGGCAAATAATCTGTAATTTGGTGTTGATTTATTTTTTTAGAAAATTTCTTTGGCAAGAATTACATACTGAGAAATCCCCTGTTTTTTCAAAAAATTTATTACATAAAAATAAAAGATTTGCCTTAGGGATGATGGCAATCGGATTCATTTCGGCGATTAATATCCAGATAGATAAATTAGTTACTTCAGAGTTATTGGACTTAAAATCATTCGGATATTACTCTATTGCATCTACAGTTTCTCAAATACCTGTTCTGGTAGCTACTCCTGTAGTATTAGCGTTATTCCCTATGATGACAAAGTTTACATCTGAAAATAAATTAGATGATTTGAAGTCGTTGTTTCATAAATTTTCATTTATAATTTCAATTGTTATATTTCCATTAATACTTATAATTTATACGTATGCTACACCTATAGTTCAAATATGGACAGGCGATTTAGTTTTAGCTACAACTATTCAAACGGTGGTAAAGGTATTGATTGTGGGAGGAGGGTTTCTAAGTTTACAACTTATGTTGTATTATATTTTACTATCTAATGGTTACACAAGAGTTAATGTTGTATTTGGGGCTTTAAGTTTGGTGTTTGTGGTGCCTGCTATTTTTTATTTTGTGGGATTATATGGAATGTTAGGAGCTACAATTCCTTGGTTAGTGGTTAATGTACTTTTCTTTTGCGTTTTAACCTATTTTGTTTTTTCTAAAATTTTAAGAGGAGAATTCAATAGATGGTTTATTCAAGATATCTTACTGCCCTTATTTATTATATCTCTAATTACGTTATTAGTTTATCATACACCGTTGTTAGTAGATGCTATAATGGAGTTTGTAGTGAAAGGCATAATAATTGTCTCATTGTCAATGTTAATGAATATATTGATAAACAATAAAATAAATAATAGGTCAAGTTTTCTTGATTTTATAAAATAAGCCATGGATAATACACCGCTTTTAAGTGTAGCAATTGCTACTAAGAACAGAGAAAAATTCTGTATTGAATCCATACAATCTATTTTAGATTATAAAGATGTTCGTATTGAAATCTGTATTTCAGATAATAGTTCAACAACCCAAGTTAAAGAATTTATAGAACGAGGAAATTTTCATTCTGTTCGATATGAATATGATAGTTCTGAGATTTCATCTATAGAAAATTTTAATAGAGCAATTGCCTTATGTACGGGTGACTATATAATTTTAATTGGAGATGATGATACAATATTACCTAAAGCAGTAGAGACAGCTGCTTGGGCAAAGGCAAACGGAGTAGAATCCATCTCGTCAAAAAAAACGGTGGCATACTATTGGCCAAAATCGCGTGATATTTATCCAAATGGATATGTAGTTGTACCAAATTTCAAGGAAAATTCAATTAAAAAAATTAATGTTTCAAGGCAATTAAAAAAAGTTGTCAAAAATGGACTTCAACATTATTTAACATTCTCATTGCCTAAAACCTATCACGGATTGGTTAAACGAGATGTTATGGAACGTATAAAAGATAAAACGGGCCATTATTACGGAGGATTAAGTCCGGATATTTATTCCTGTATGGCAGTATGTTGTGAAGCTGTAAATCATTATGAAATAAATGAACCTATTTCGGTTGCAGGAGTGTGTCCTACGAGTGCAAGTGCCGATAATTTTAAAGGGAAACATTCAGGAAGTATTGAAAGTATTCCTTATTTAAAAAATAGAGGTGAGTATGTTTGGCATCATTTAGTCCCTAGGTATTTTAGTGCCAATACGATTTGGGCAGAATCTGGATTGAAGGCATTAGAAGAGATGGGGCGTCAGGATTTGATTTCAAAATTTGGAATATATAGGTTGTTAGGGCAAGGAATTGTTAATAATTATAAGTTTATTCCTTTGATTGTTAAATTAGAGACTCTTAAAATGGCTTCGATTTTAGGAGTGTCAAGATTTAAATTATGTGTTGAAATTTTAAAATCGATAATATTCATAATTATAAAAAAAATAAAAACGGTTGTCGATTTTTATTTTTACAAAAAGAAACCTTTTGAAAAGGCTGGAATTAAAGATTTTAAAGAATTGAAAGAGCTGTTAAGTATTGTAAAATAAATTTGTTAGGATGACTATTTATATTTTAATATATATCTACATAAGTTTTTTTGCAGTTAATTATGCATTGCAGTCCAAACTACGTAGTAATGGTTTTTGGGTTTTATTTTTGATGTTGTTACCGGCTTATTTATTAGCAATATTGAAAGGGAAGGTAGGAACAGATACCTATTTCTATTATAAGCATTTTGATGATTTGCTTATTTATAAAGAATCAACGTCTCATTACGAACCAGGATTTGAATTGTTAGCAAAAATTATTTCTGGTTTTGGTTTTGGTAAATTACTAGGAGTGGGTAGTGTAATTACTTTGACTACTATTTTGTTATGTAGGGCTTTCTCAAAAAGTAAAGAAACGATTGTCTTGTTTTTATTTGTTGTATACCCCCTGTTTTATATAGATATGACCATGAATGGTTTGAGATATGGGCTTAGTTTTGGTCTAGCTACACTAGCTGTTGGTCATTTGGAAAGAGAAGAAATCAAATATTTTTCAATTCTTTCACTTTGTGCTGTTTCTATACAATATTCAAGTATTTTAATAATTGCGGTATTTTTATTACAACGGATGAAAGGATATAAAGCGGTGGTTTTATCTACGATTATTATTGTGGTATATCCCATGTTGACGGTAGTATTTGCAGATACATTTAAATATTTAGATCAGAAAAAAGATATTTATTCGGATTTGGAATCACCAACATTAACTTCTGGGTCAGTGCCTTTAATCTTGTTCTTAGGGTTGTTTTATGTTTTTATGAAATATAGAGATAAGGCTAATTTTAATCCGAAAGTTTATTTTTTCTTAGTTTTTGAGATAGCGTCCTTTGTCTTGGCTAAATTTACATGGGCAGGTTTGCGTTTTCAATCATTATTTTTATTCGCATTTATAGTTTATTTGGTGCAAAATGATTATGTTTTACAAATGAGAGGTGCATTTAGAAGATTATTGATTATTGGTATTTTGGCCTTTTTATCTACATTAAAGAATATAGCGATACCTTCGCCGGAGGAGGAGTTTTATTACTCATTTGTTCCCTATAAATTTTATTGGGAAGATAATTTATAATTAAAATGACAGTTTATTCCGTATCGGTTGTTATACCAATGTATAATTCCGAAAAAACAATATATACTACCTTAGTTTCTATAGCTAAGCAAAACTTAAAGCCTTTGGAGGTTATAGTTATTAATGATGGTAGTACAGATCATTCCGAGCAATTGGTTAAGGAGTTTATGAAACAATATGAATTAAATATTGTTTTGATTAATAAAGAAAATCAAGGGGTTTCGGTTGCCCGTAATACAGGTATGCGTTTAGCTAAAGGAAATTGGATTGCCTTGCTAGATAGTGACGATGAATGGTTGCCTAATAAATTAGAACGTCAGTTTGAAATCATTGAATCGAATCCTGAGATTAAGTTTATAGGTTGCAATAGAAATGGAGAATATTTTAGCTCTTTTTTGGGGTTCAAATTCTCGTTAGTTACAAAAATATCTGCCAAATTATTGTTGTTGAAAAATTTTTTTCCAACACCAACGGTTTTATTTCATAAGGAAATATTAGACAAGGTCGGTTTTTTTGACGAAAAAATAAATCACTGCGAAGATGCTAATTATTGGATTAGAATAGCTCATATTGTAAAACAGAGCTATTTGTTAAACGAAAGTTTAGTAATTACAGGAGGCGGTAAGGCACATTTTGGAAGTATTGGACTTTCCTCTAATATGAAAGCTATGGCTTTTGGGGATAGACTTAATATGTGGTTGGGGTACAAATTAGGAGTAGTCAATTTTTTGGAATACTTACTTTTATATTGTTACTCATGGATGAAATATTTAAGAAGAATATATATAGTTAAATCAAATGGAAATGATAACCTCTAGTGTTGTAATTTATAATAACGATTCAGTTGTTTTGAAAGCAACAATTGATTCTGTTATAGCAAATCCGGATGTAAATAAGTTATACATTGTAGATAATTCACCTACTACGGCTCTTAAATATTTATTTGATTCCGATATTATTGAATACATTCATAATCCATCGAATCCTGGATTTGGTGCGGCTCATAATTTGGCCATTTCAAAAGCTATGGAATTCGGTTCTCAATATCATTTTATTATCAATCCAGATGTTGAATTTAAACCCGATGTGATTTCTAAAATGGTTCTCTACGCCCAACAAGACAAACGTATTGGAATGATGATGCCTCAAATATTGAATTTTGATGGCACCGTGCAGCATTTGCCAAAATTATTACCATCTCCTTGGAGTATCTTGATGCGTAAATTTTCTTTTTTACAAAAATTATCAAAAAACTTCATTAATAACTATGAATTGCGTTTTGTGGCTCCAGATGCAATTTATAACGCACCAATTTTATCGGGATGTTTTACCATGTTAAATATGAAAGCAATTCAAAAAATTGGAATGTATGACGATGACTATTTTATGTATTTTGAAGATTGGGATTTGTCTCGTAGAATGCAAATAGAATTCAAAACCATTTATTATCCAGTAGTTTCGGTATTTCATGGCTACGAATCGGGGGCTAATAAAAGTAAACGCTTGTTCAAAATATACGTCAATTCGGCTATTACCTATTTTAATAAATGGGGTTGGATTATAGATAAGAATAGAGTGAAAATTAATAAAAACACGCTTTTGCAATTTAAATAATGAAAATAACAATCACTGGGGCAACAGGTTTTATTGGAACCAATATTTTTTCTTTTTTCAAAGAAAAACATCAGGTAGTTCCAATGAGTGTACGTTATCAAAAAGATCAACGTTTTGAATTGGATACAGATGTTTTGATTCATTTAGCAGGCAAGGCGCATGACTTAAAAAAAGTGTCTAATGCGAATGATTATTTAGAGGCCAATTATGAATTAACCAAACAATTGTTTGATGGTTTTTTAGCATCCAATGCTTCTACCTTTGTGTTTGTAAGCACTGTTAAGGCCATTGCCGATGAGGTTTCTGATAACATAGAATTACAGGAAGAAGCCGTTCCTAATCCTAAAACCCCTTATGGAATTGCGAAATTTAAGGCAGAACAGTACATTTTGTCTCAAACGTTACCTTCAAACAAAAAAGCCTTTATTATTCGTCCGTGTATGGTTCATGGTTCTGGAAACAAAGGGAATTTGAATCTGTTGTACCAAGTTGTGAATAAAGGAATTCCATATCCATTGGCTGCTTTTGAGAATGAACGCTCGTTCTTGAGTATAGATAATTTTATTTTTCTATTGGATCAAATGTTACAAACTCCAGATTTACCATCGGGAGCATATCATTTTGCAGACGATGAATTTGTGTCTACCAATTCATTAATTCGAATTATAGGAAAAGCGATTGGAAAAAATGTTAGACTCTTTGCTATTCCTCAGTTTTTGATTAAAACGGTAGCTTCACTGGGAGATGTATTACACTTGCCATTAAATTCAGAGAAATTACAAAAGCTTACCGAAAGTTATAAAGTATCGAATCATAAAATAAAAAAAGCATTATCAATTGATTCGCTACCAGTATCGGCAGAAGAAGGATTGTTACGCACTATTAAAAGTTTTCAATAATGATAGAATTTGTTCTTTTAACCTTATTATTAGCATTGGTATTAGTGGCTTATTTCAAAATAGCCGATCATTATAATATAATTGACAAACCCAACCATAGAAGTTCTCATACAGAAGTAACCATTCGTGGAGGAGGAATTATTTATTGGGTTGCAGCCGTGGCTTACACCATTATAGCACCTGAGGTTTCGTATTTGTTTTTAGTTGGTATTACCATCATGACTTTGGTGAGTTTTTGGGACGATGTGCAACCATTATCAAATAAAATTAGGCTTCTAAGTCATTTTACTGCCATATCCTTGGCGTTTTATGGACTTAATTTTTTCAGCATATTGCCAATATGGGTAATCATTATGGCTTATATTTTTTTTATAGGTGTGATTAATGCCTATAATTTCATGGATGGGATTAACGGAATTACGGGAGTTTATACCCTGGTAGTTTTATGGTCTTTATTATATGTAAATCAAAATAGAATTCATTTTATAGATGATAGATTCATTATCTATCCTATGATTGCCTCTTTGGTATTCTTATTTTTCAATTTTAGGAAAAAAGCAAAATGCTTCGCTGGTGATGTTGGTAGTATTGCGATTGCTTTTTGGTTAGTTTACTTGCTTTTAGTACTAATTTTAAAAACGAATTCATTAATTTGGATTTTGTTTCTGTCTCTATACGGAATAGACACAATTTATACGATTATGCATCGTTTGTATTTGAAACAAAATATATTCCAGGCACATCGTTTACATTTTTATCAAATTTTAAGTAACGAATATAAAATTCAACATCGTTTAGTATCAGTATTATACGGAGTGGTACAATTGGGGATTTCTTTTTTTGTAATAAAAAATTATGGACATCTACATGATGGAATATTATTTGTTATAGCTGTTTTGCCTTTGAGTATATTATATTTGTTGAAATTTTATTTAATCAAAAAACAAAATAAATGAAAGAACCTCGTAAAATAGAAGGAGCAGTTTTCTCAGATCATAGAGGGAGTGTTTCTTTTGTAAACGATTTTAAATTTGACGCAATAGAACGTTTTTATATGATAACCAATTCTAAGGAATTGCCAATACGAGGATGGCAAGGTCATAAATTGGATGAGAAAAACTTTTATTGTGTACATGGTTCTTTTAAAATTTATTATGTTAAAATTGATAATTGGGAAAGTCCATCACCTGATTTGAAAGTGGAAAGTGTTATCTTACGCAATTCGGAGAGTAATGTGTTTCATATTCCTAGTGGATATGCAAATGCTGTTGAATCTCTTGAAGAAGGGAGTAAATTAATTTCATTTTCAACCTTACCATTGGATAACGTTAAGGATGATGACGTTCGGTTTCCTTTGGAACAATGGAAGATATAAGTTTAAAAAGCACATAACATTATAATGTTAAGAAGTATATTAAAAATTAATAAAGGAATAAAATTTGAACACATGGGGTATTTGCCTCGTTGGTTGGTCGTATTTATGGATCTACTTGTTGTGTTTACTTCTATTTTATTAACAAGTTATATTTATAGAAAAACAGGATTTGAATATTTTAAATTTGATTTTTGTGTTCAATTTATAACCGTTTTTTTAATTCTTAATTTGTTTTTCTTTTGGTTATTTAGAACCTATTCGGGTATTATTAGGCATTCTTCGTTTGTAGATGCAATACGTTTGTTTTTTTCTCAAATAGCATTGTTTGTATCTCTTTATGTCTTAAATCAGATTTTTATTTTTACAAATAGTGTTAAAATAGTTCTTAATACGGGATTGTTTGTCAATATGGTATTGTCTTTTTTGGGACTTTTCTTGTATAGAATATTTGTAAAACAATTCTTTGATATTTATTTTTCTCAAAAAGGAGACGCTCATGATATCGAAAATGTTTTGGTTTTAGGAGTTGATAGTAACGCAGTTTCATTTGCTAAATCATTGCAAATGGATCCTTCTTGTCGCTTTAGATTAGTAGGTTTTATAGACTTGAATGTTACTTCTAGTAAAGCAAGTGTGTTAGGATTACCTATTTATGGAACAGATCATTCATTGGCATTGTATGTTAGATTGTTGAAAATACAATCTGTAATTCTTACCAATAGTATTGCTGATAGTGATGGATATATTTCTATGGTGGATAAATGTTTAGAATTAGATTTAAAAGTTTATAATCAGCCTAAAGTAGGGGAGGAATCAACCACAGATTCTGTGTCAAAATTGATTAAACCCATTCAAATTGAAGATTTATTGGGTAGAAAACCAATTGTATTAGATAAAATTTCAATTGCCAATGATTTAAAAGATAAAGTTATTTTAATCACTGGAGCAGCAGGGTCAATAGGAAGTGAAATAGTAAGACAAGCTCTAAAATTTGAACCTAAAAAAATCGTGTTTTTAGATCAAGCGGAAACACCTTTACATAATTTGCAACTTGAATTAGAACATTTAAATGTTGGTCATACTTCTTTAAAACCCATTATAGGCGATATTCGTGATAAACAATCGGTTGAAAAAGTTTTTGAAAAATACCACCCAGACGTAGTGTTTCACGCTGCTGCATATAAACATGTTCCTTTAATGGAAGCCAATCCTTGGCATGCTATAAGTACCAATGTAATGGGAACTAAGAATATTGCCGATTTAGCTTTGCAATATCAGGTTGCGAAATTTGTAATGGTGTCTACAGATAAGGCAGTTAATCCTAGTAATGTCATGGGAGCTAGTAAACGTATTGCCGAAAAATATGTACAATCATTATATTTGCAGAACAAAACAAATAAAAACAGCACGAAATTTGTAGTAACGCGTTTTGGAAATGTTTTGGGATCTAATGGTTCTGTAGTTCCATTGTTTACCAAACAAATTAAAAATGGAGGGCCTATTACCATTACTCACCCCGATATTATTAGGTATTTTATGACCATACCAGAAGCTTGTCAATTGGTACTTGAAGCAGGATCTATGGGTAAAGGAGGTGAAATTTACATATTTGACATGGGAGAACCGGTTAAAATTGTAGATATGGCTAGGAAAATGATTAAATTAGCGGGTTTAATCCCAGATATAGATATCAAAATTGATTTTATTGGACTAAGACCAGGAGAAAAATTATTTGAAGAACTTTTAAATGATAATTCTAAAACCATTGCTACTCATCATGATAAAATCATGATTTCTAAAGAATTAGAAGACGATTGTGAGTGGGTGTTTAATAACGTAGATCAATTGATTTCTTTGTCTTATTCTCAAAATGCCGAACAGATTGTAGTTAAAATGAAACAAATAGTTCCGGAATTTGTGAGTATGAATTCAACTTTTGAAAAACTAGATAATTAATTCTAAGACCATTGACTTAAAGGTCAAATTATATATGAGAAAACTAAACCAAATAATTATTACACTAGTCACTTTAACAGGTATAACTTCTTGTAATTTGTCTAAAGAAATAGTGTACTATCAAAATATTGATGCAGCTAAGGATAAATTAGGGAATTCTACTTTTGAAACTAAAATTCAGAAAGATGATTTATTAATGATTACTGTATCTTCACCAGAACCAGAAGCAGCAGCCCCTTTTAATCTATTATCAAATATGGTTCCTACAACTGCAAATCAGGCAGGTTCAGGACAATTACAACAACAATTATATTTGGTTGATAATCAAGGTAAAATAAATTTTCCTGTTTTAGGTGAAATTCAATTGTCGGGTTTAACCAAAGAAGAAACGTCGAATATTTTAAAGGAAAAAATAAAAAAATACATCAAAGAACCTATTGTTAATATTCGTATTGTAAACTTTAAAGTTTCTGTTCAAGGCGAAGTAAATCACCCAGGAACGGTAACCGCTGTAAGTGAACGTCTGACTCTTCCAGAGGCAATTAGTATGTCAGGAGATTTGACCATTTACGGAAAAAGAAATAACGTATTGTTAATTCGTGATACCAATGGTAAAAAAGAATCTTTTAGAGTAGATATGACCAAGTCGGATTTTATTAATAGCCCATTTTATTATCTACAGCAAAATGATTTGATTTATGTAGAGCCAAATAAAGCCAAATCAAATTCATCTACCTTTAATCAAAATATACCCGTGTTCGTATCACTATCTTCTGTGATCCTGTCACTTATCGTACTATTAAAAAAATAATTGCTAATGCAAATTCATAATCAACCCCTTGTAAAGGATTCTACTATAGAAATAAAAGAAATTTTATTTAAATATTTAGCCTATTGGAAATGGTTCCTATTAGGAGTATTTATCTCATTATTTGCTGCTAAAATGTATATGCGTTATACAGTTCCTATGTATCGCGCTACTACATCTTTATTAATTAAAGGAGATACAGGAGGCGCATCTGAATTAGACGCTCTTAAGGATCTTGGAGTGTTTTCAGGCGGGAAACGTAATATAGACGATGAAATTGAAGTGATTAAGTCTCGTTCTATTATTCAAAAAGCCATAGAAGTTGGTGGATTTGATATTTCATATGTAGCCAAAGGACATATTAGAAAGTCTGATTTGTATGGTATTGAGCCTATTGAAATTTATTTTTTAAATAAGCCTAATACTTTTGATCAAGACGATATGGAACTTACTGTGCACTATGTTTCAAATAATAAGTTTGAATTATTTGATGATGAAGGCGAAGAATTAGGAGTTTATAAATTTGGGCAAAATATTTCGACTAAAGGATACGGGACTTTTATTTTATACAAATCAAAATTCTGGTCTGAGGCTTATAAAAATGTACCAATCATTATCAACGTACTAACCATGAATAATGCCATTGATGAGTTTCGTGAGAATATTGGTATTGCTCCTGTGGCTAAATATGCAAACGTATTAAATATCTCTTTGACTCATGTTTCTGATAAAAAGGCAAAAGATTTCTTAGACTATTTAGTAAAATCATATAATGACGATGCTATTTTTGATAAAAATATAATCTCTCAAAAAACAGCAAAATTTGTGAATGATCGTTTGAAAATCATTACCAAAGAATTAGATGGGGTTGAGAAAGATGTTGAACGTTACAAACGCGATAATAGAATTACAGATCTAACTACAGAAGCAGAGTTGTATTTGAATAATGCTAAAGATGTTAAAAATTTATCTGTTCAAGTAGGAACACAATTGAAAGTGGTTCAGTTAATGTCTGATTATCTTCAAAAGAATCAAGGAAACGACATTATTCCATCGAATATTATCCCAGAGGATAATGGTAGTTCAGCAGTTTTAATCTCTAAATATAATTCGTTAATTGTTGAACGAAATAGAATATTAAAAAGTTCGTCTGCATTAAACCCTGCGGTAGTTCATTTAACAGATGAAATCAATGCTATTAAGCAAAGTATTTCGTCTAGTTTAAATAAATTGAAGTCATCTTTAATGCTTAAGGAAAGAGATATTCAAGTAGAATTTTCAGATTTAGGAGGACGTATTTCTCGTTTGCCAGTTCAAGAACGTGAATTTAGAGAAGTGTATCGTCAGCAAAAAATAAAAGAAGAGCTGTATTTATATTTGTTTAAAAAGCGTGAAGAAACAGCTATTTCTTTAGCAGCAGCAGCCCCTATTTCAAAAGTAGTAGACGAAGGATATTGTTCTCAAATTCCTGTTTCGCCAAATGCTAAATCAGTATTCTTGATTGCAATTGTAATTGGGTTGTTAATTCCATTCGTAATTATCTACATCATTACTTTATTAGATACAAAAATCAAAGTACGTTCGGATGTTGAAGAGAAAGTAGGTGCTCCTTTCATTGGAGATGTTCCTGTTGCCGAAGCGGATAATATGATTATGTCTGTAGGGAACAGATCTAGTGCTGCAGAGGCGCTTCGTATTATTAGAACCAATTTGGAGTTTATGTTGACAGAAACTACTCCTGGTTTGGCAAAAACTATTTTCTTAACCTCTACATTTCCTAAAGAAGGGAAAACCTTCGTTTCGGTTAATTTAGCAGGAACTTTTGCCTTGTCAGGGAAACGTGTTTTGTTGATAGGTTTTGATGTTCGTAATCCTAAATTAGACGATTATCTAACACTTCCTGATATTGGAGTTACGACATATTTGTCTAATAAAGAAGTAAATATTCAAGATTATATTATTAAACAAAATGGGGAATATCCTTTTGATGTAATCCCAGCCGGTATCATTCCGCCAAATCCAGCAGAATTATTAATGAATTCTAGGGTACAAGAAATGTTTGATATTCTTAAGTCTCAATATGATTATATTATTGTAGATACGGCTCCTGTAAGTCTTGTGACAGATACTTTATTAATTGCAAAACATGCTGATTGTTTTATTTACGTAAGTAGAGCAAACTTTTTAGATAAAGGAATGCTTGTATTACCTGAGTCTTTATATAGAGATAAAAAACTTCCTAATATGTGTATGTTGTTAAATGCAACTGAAACAGTTAAAGGTTATGGCTATGGTTACGGCTATGGCTATGGTTACGGTCAAGAAGAAAAGAGTCAAGAGTCTTGGTATAAGAATATACTTAATAAATTTAAATGATAATAAAAAATGGCGTTTCTATATGAAACGCCATTTTTTATTATTTAGGATACCATTACAGATTTAGAAGAGTTAAGTTAAAAGGCTAATACCTAAAATTGGGTCCGCTTTTTTCAAGGAATTCTAATTAAAAAGAGAAGAAAATAGATATAAATTACTACAATAACCAAAGAATTAAATCAAATTTTTGTGAAAATTTAATATAAGTTTGTCTAAACTTTTTGGGCTGTCTAAAATGACTTTTTTACTAAAATTTAAAAAAATCATTATTACTAATTATTTCTTTGATAGGAGAGAGGTCTTTTATTAGGACGTTTTTCTCAAAAGTTTTAAGGTGTCTCATATTGTGAATGTCAGATCCAACATAAGTATACATGCCATTTTGTAACAATAGTTCTGCTGTTTTGGCTATTTTCTCTCCGTAATAACCAACCAATGAGAGTAGGTTTAGTTGAAATATACACCCTGCTTGAATTAATTTTTTATAATGCTGAATATCGCCGTTGTAGAAAATATAACGTTCTGGATGTGCTAATACTGGAATATAGCCTGCGCTTCGTAATTCAAAAAGTATAGTGAATAATTGTACAGGAGCATTAATGTAGGACATTTCTACTAAAACATAATTCTCTTTTAAGGTTAGCAATTTGTCTGTTTTAAGAAGTTCCAAGAATTGGTCGTCCATTAAATACTCTGCTGCTGCCTGTAAGGGAATAGATTTGTTTTGAAAATCCAATTGGATTTGGGTTTCAGCTTTTGTTTTTTCAATAATTTCTCTGTTATTCTCCCATACATGTTGTATGATATGTGGTGTTGCAATGAAGTTACGAAAGCCTAAATTTTTCATAGCTTGGGTAATTTCAATGGTTTGCTCTATATTTTTGGCACCATCGTCTATTCCTGGTAGAATGTGAGAGTGTATGTCTGTAAATCCTTCAGGAATTAGATCTTTAAGGATTGTTTTTTTAGTGAAAAAAGAGAACATGGGCTTATTTTTTATTTTTTGTAAAAAGGGTTTCTAATACATAGTTAGTGTATATGTTTGCGCCCAATTCATTCATGTGTCCACAAGAAGAAAAGTATTTGTCTTGGGTTACTATAGATTCAAAGTTGTGTATTTCGGGATATATTTTGTTTACTTTTTTAAAATATTCCATTCCTTTTACGTGATCACATAGGGGAGTCATGACAGCAAAGAGTTTGATGTTGTTTTTTCGACATAAATCTTTAATCTCTTGGTAATATTTGTTGTGTAAAGGTTTTAATTGGGTTAGGTTTCCTTTCATGTTTCCTTTGTTTCCTTCGGCTTTTAGGGCGTGAAATCCTAAATGGTCCATGTGGTTGGTTTTTTGTCCAATAAGGTTGTAGTATACTTCTCGTAGTCCAATTTGATTGTCGTATTTGATGTATCTGTAGAAGGGGATGTATGCCCAGTATGGGAATTGATCTTCTTGGTTAAAGTGATTTCTGACTGTTGAATTGGTCATTAAATACGGGAGGTATTTATGAAATACGGTTTCAGATTTTTTGTCGTTAGCAATATTCAAATCGGTTTCAATGACAAGGTTTTTGATTTTGTAACCTTTGTTTAGCATTAATTTTAGGAGTAAGGCATTTTCAAATAAATGAGAACCGCTCATTCCGTAATTGAAGGCTTTGTATCCTTTTTTCTCAAATAATTTTGGAACAAAATGATTGTTGGCTCTAGAGGATCCTATGAATACCACGTCATAATTTTGTGCTGGATTATTAATTACAGCGTCAATTTTTCCTCTTTTTCCTGAATTTAAATAGGTAGTTGTGTAACCAAAATCTAGCGTTAGTAAAAGTAGTACTAGGATTAATAATATTTTGGATAGTAATAAGATGAATTGTTTCATTAGAATTGGAAATAGATAAATTCTTTATAATCAGAGTAAGTACCTAAAGTTAATAGGGCCAATAGGCAAAGTGTTAATTTTAGGGTTGAATATTTTCCAGAGATGGGTTCCATGCGTTCTCTGGCATACCATTCTGTTAGGATGAAAATGAAAATGATTCCTAAAAATTCAAAATTATAACGTTGATTGTCTAAGAATTGTGTTTTGAATTCTCCTTTTGTGAAGGTTAAATAGATGTAATTTAGGGCTTCATGAATGGATTTGGCTCTAAAAAACACCCAAGCAATTCCGGTAATGCAGAAAGTTCCTAGGATTTGTAATAGTGTTTTCCCGGATTCTAAATTCCAAGATAATTGTGGGGTTTCCATATTACTTCTGTTTTTATTGGTAAGCAATAAGGGTAAAAAATAAAAAGCATTAATGCCTCCCCAAGCAATGTAAGTCCAGTTGGCACCGTGCCAAAATCCACTGAGTAGGAAAATAATGAATACATTTCTAATTTGTTTCATTTTGTTGCCTTTGCTCCCTCCTAATGGGATATAGACGTAATCTCTAAACCAAGAGGATAGTGAAATGTGCCAGCGACGCCAAAATTCGGCAATGTCTCTAGAAAAGTAAGGATAGTTGAAATTTCGTAATAATTCTAATCCAAATAATTTTGAAATCCCCATGGCCATGTCTGAATAACCTGAGAAATCGCCATAGATTTGAAATGAAAAATAAACAATACCTAATATCAATGAAGCGGTATTCATTCCTTGATAATGGTCAAAAATGGCATTTGCGTACGTGGCACAAGTATCGGCAATCACTATTTTTTTGACCAATCCCCAAATTAATTGATAAATACCTTCTTTGGCTTGTTGAAAATCAAAATTTCGTTTGACTTTTAATTCCGGTAATAAGTGAGTTGCTCTCTCAATTGGGCCTGCTACCAATAATGGGAAGTAGCATACAAATAAAGAATAGTCTATGAAATTCTTTTCGGCTTTTATTCGTTCATAATAAATATCTATAACATACGACAGTCCATGGAAGGTATAAAATGATATTCCAACCGGAAGTACCCATTGTAAGACAATAGGATTGGTTTTAAATCCAAATCCATTGATGAATTCTGAACAGGAAATAGCAAAGAAATCATAGTATTTAAAAATTCCTAGAAAACCTAAGTTGATACCAATACTAATCCAAAACCAGGTTTTTCTAACTAATGTATTTTGGCTTTGTTCTATTTTGAGAGCCGTATAATAATCTAAAAATGTAGAGAATAGCAATAAGAATAAAAAATGCCAATCCCAACATGCGTAGAAATAATAACTAGCAAGTATGAGTAATGTGTTTTGATAGGTTTTATTTTTCTTAAAAATAGTCCAATATAGAACAAATACTATTGGAAGAAATAAGGCAAAATGAAAGGAATTAAAAAACATAAATTGTGTTTAATCAAATGGGTTGTAGTCCCGTAAGGGTTATGATTTGCAAAGATAACAATCCTATTAGGAAACCTATCTTAGTAATGCGTTTTGCTTTTTAGGTTTTGGCATTAATGGATGTTTGGCAAATATTTCTTGGACAAATTTGGCAATTCTCAAATCACGATCTTTACTATGGGTGTCAATAATACCTCTACCGGTTCCGCTCCAGACTGTTTTATTTTTACTAATATCAAATAATTCAATAGTTAAGGTTCCGTGTATGGTACTTAAAGGAATCATGCTGTTGTAATAAAACGATGGATGATACCAACTGCCATAACTATAACTGCTAGTTGAAACGTAATTGATATCTTCTGTGGCATTGGTGTGTATTTTAATATATAAATTAGGTGTTTCGTTAATAGAGAGTCCTATTTTAGAAGTTTCTAATTTAATAGCATTAAGGATAATTTTTTTGTCCTCATCTGAAATTTCGTTCGCATCGAGATTGGTTTTGTCAAATGCAAATGTTTTATAGCTACTTAAATTTTCTGTAGGATCTACAGTGGTTTGTACCTGGATGCTTTTACAAGATATTGCTAAGGTTGCTAAGCAAAGGAATATAATTGATTTCATAATAAATGTTTTTAGAATTTATTTAATACAACTTCAATGCCGTTATGTGATTTCAAAATGTTAAGGTTTTCTAATGGTTCCCGTTTTTTTATCATAGCCGTAAGGACAATGTCTACATCCACTTTTACAACAATAACGACGCTTTAGATGGTATTTTTCTGTAAAACATTTATATCCTTCGGGCGTCCAATAAAAATCTACTCCTTCAATTAATTCTTTTTTGTCACTCATGGTTTTTGTGTTTAAACAAAGATACTCATTTATCTTTTTTGAATATCACAATCACGGCTCTCTCATTTCAAGAGCAAGTATTTTTAGATTACCTTTGTGGTAAATAATTTATCTTGAGTCCTATCGATTTTATTTTTCAGAAAAAAGGTGTTTCCGTGTCCATCAAACGGGAGGATTTATTACACCCCTTTGTTTCAGGAAATAAGTTTAGAAAGTTAAAATACAATATCCTCAAAGCAAAAGAATTGAATAAGGAGCAACTCTTGACTTTTGGAGGTGCTTATTCTAATCACATAGCCGCTGTAGCCTATGCTGCTATGGAACAAGGCATGCAAAGTGTGGGGGTGATTCGTGGAGATGAATTGGGAACCAAAATAGATGAAAACCCAACTTTGGCATTTGCTCAAAAATGTGGAATGCAATTCATATTTGTAACTAGAGAATTATATCGATTAAAGGGAGAAAAGGATTTTTTTGAAAAAATAAATATCCCAGAGAATGAATATTTTATCATACCAGAAGGAGGAACCAATGACTTAGCCATTAAAGGATGTCAAGAAATATTAGTTTCTACAGATTCTGTTTATGATTATGTCTGTTGTCCGGTAGGAACAGCAGGAACCATTTCGGGATTAATATTGTCTAGCTTTCCAGCTCAAAAAGTAATTGGATTTTCCAGTCTTAAAGGCGATTTTTTAAACCATGAAATTCGTAATTTTGCGGACAATAAATCCAATTGGCAACTCAATACAGAGTATCATTTTGGAGGTTATGGAAAAGTAACACCAGAGTTAATCCAATTTATCAATCAATTCAAACAAGAATACCAAATCCCTTTAGATCCAATTTATACCGGAAAAATGATGTTTGGAATCTGTGATTTGATTAATAAAGATTATTTTGCTCCAGGAACTCAAATTCTAGTCATTCATACCGGCGGATTACAAGGAATAACAGGAATGAATGAGGTATTAAAAAAGAAAAACCAACTGTTATTAGATGTTTAAATTTGTTAACTACGTACTGATTCTTTTGTTTTTGGTGGCCTGCAAGTCATCTCAATCGCGTATTGTAACCACCAAAGGCAAAAACTACAGACATTCTAAAGAAGTAATTGTAGCCACCACCAAAGTAACCGTAAGCTCACAAACGGTGGAAGAATATATAGACAATTATCATAAAATTGCCATGAAACACATGAAGGAATACCACATTCCAGCAAGTATTATTTTGGCACAAGGAATTCTAGAATCTGGAGCAGGACAAAGTGAAATGTCTAAAACAGCTAATAATCATTTTGGAATTAAATGTCATAATGATTGGAATGGAGATACCGTTTATCATGATGACGATACCGCAAACGAATGTTTTAGAAAATACAATAACCCTGAGGAATCTTATAAAGATCATGCGTTATTTTTGAAAAATAAAAAACGTTACGCCTTTCTTTTTGAATACTCTAAAGATGATTTTAAATCATGGGCTTATGGTTTAAAACAAGCAGGTTACGCTACTGATGTGAATTATCCTCAAAAATTAATTTCCTATATCGAAAAATACCAACTCCATCAATATGATGCCAAGGTTACCGGAAATTTCTACACTCCTAGAGAAATTCAAACCACTATTCAAGCCAATGAATATATAGTTCAAAAAGGAGATACGGTATATTCGATTTCTAAAAAATTTAATTTAGAAATGAATCAGTTTATTCAAATCAATCAAATTATTGAGAATAATATTAGTGTTGGTCAAATTGTAAAAATTAAGTAGAAAAATAAAGAAACATGTTATACCAAAGAAGTAGTCAGCTATTTGTAGAGGCTGAAAAAGTAATTCCAGGAGGAGTAAATTCTCCGGTACGTGCCTTTAAATCTGTTGGAGGAACTCCAATTTTTGTTCAAAAAGCAAAAGGTGCTTATTTATTAGACGAAGATGGAAATCAATTAATTGATTATATCAACTCATGGGGTCCAATGATATTAGGTCATGCTTATGAGCCTGTAGTGTCTGCTATTACAGAACGTGCTCAATTAGGTACATCGTTTGGAATGCCTACTGCTTTAGAAACTGAAATTGCTGAATTAGCGGTTTCTATGGTTCCTAATATTGACAAAATTCGTTTTGTGAATTCAGGAACAGAGGCATGTATGAGTGCCATTCGTTTGGCACGTGGGGTGACAGGTAGGGATAAAATTGTAAAATTTGCTGGTTGTTACCACGGTCACTCAGATTCATTTTTAATTGAAGCGGGGAGTGGAGCAAGTACTTTTGGCACACCTAATAGTCCAGGTGTGACGGCTGGTACGGCTAAAGATACTTTATTAGCAAATTATAACGATATTGAAAATGTAAAAGCTTTAGTGGCTGCCAACCCAGGACAAATTGCTGCTGTAATTATTGAGCCAGTTGCTGGAAATATGGGTTGTGTGCCACCAGTAAAAGGATTTTTACAAGCGTTACGTGATTTATGTACTCAAAATGGAATCTTATTAATATTTGATGAGGTAATGACTGGTTTCCGTTTAGCTAAAGGGGGAGCTCAAGAGTTATTTGGAATTCAGGCTGACATTGTTGCTTTTGGAAAAGTAATTGGTGGTGGTTTACCGGTTGGAGCATTTGCAGCTAAAAATGAAATTATGAATCATTTGGCACCATTAGGACCAGTTTATCAAGCAGGAACATTATCAGGAAATCCATTAGCAATGGCTGCAGGTTTAAGTATGTTACAGTCATTAAATAATGATGCTGCTATTTACCAACGTTTAGAAGAAAAGACGGCCTATTTAGAAAAAGGAATTAGAGAAGTATTGACAGCAAATAATGTTGAGTTTACTGTGAATAGAGTAGGATCTATGATTTCTGTACATTTTGATAAAACGGCGGTACTAGATTTTAAATCGGCTGCTAAAGGAGATAATGAAACTTTCAAAAAATTCTTCCATGGATTATTGCAAGAGGGAATTTATATTGCTCCTTCTGCATACGAAACGTGGTTTATTACAGATGCGTTAACGTATGACGATTTAGATAAAACGATTCAAGCTATTGATAAAGTTTCTAAAACTTTCTAATACAATAAAAAAGGCCGATTCATTGAATCGGCCTTTTTTATTGTATTAAAGCGAAATTGTAAAGGAATTATTTGTTTTTCCAGTTTCCTTTTTTCTCTTCTTTTAATTCGTCGTTATCATTGTCGCGTTTGTTTTTGAATTCTTCTTTTTTCTTTTTCCATTCCTCTTTTTTAGCTTCCATTCTAGCATCTCTTTCTTTTTTGATACTTTCCCATTTGTTAGCTTGTTCTGGAGTTAATACTGAAGCAATTTCTGCGTCATGAGCTTTTTTCATCTCTTCGCGTTTTGCTTTGAAAGCTTCTCTTTCTTCTTGAGTTGGTTTTACTCCAGAAGCTCTTTTTGCTTCCATTTCTTTCTTAAAAGCATCTCTTTGGTTGTTTCTCTCAGAGATAATTGACTTTACTTTTGATTTTTGTTCAGTTGATAAACCTAGTTTTTTAGATAAACCTTCTGCATGATGCTCTGCAATTTGCTCAGGAGTTTTTGCTTCAAATTCTGGTTTGTCTTGAGCGTTTATAATTCCTGTAAAAGCCATAAATACGGCCAATAATACTTTTTTCATATTTTTAATTTTAAAATAATTCAATACGAATTTAAGTAAAAATTAGTTTGTCTTATAGAAACCGCCTTTATTTTTTTCTCTTTTTAACGATTGTTCAAAGATGAGTTGTGCAATGTCAAGCAAATTTCGTAATTCACAAAGGGGTACTGTTGGTTCTGTGGTGTGTAATAAGTTTTGTACCTCTTTTTTCCAGGTTTCAATTTGAAGTTTGCTTTTTTCTAAATCGGGATTGTTACGGACTATTCCTGCTGTTTTTCGCATTAATAATTGTAAGTTTTGTTTCATACTTGCAATTTGATCTGCCGGAATTATATTCTCGGATTTAGTTACAAGACTTTCTTGAATGGAAGTGTTTTGTGGTAAATTAGGATTTTGTCTTAGAAAATTAAATACACGTTGTGAGTATACTAATGCTTCTAATAAAGAATTTGATGCCAAACGATTGGCTCCATGTAGTCCGGTTCTGGTACATTCACCGCATCCAAATAAATTTTGAATAGAAGTGCGTCCATGTTCATCTACTACAATTCCTCCACAGATATAGTGTTGGGCTGGTGCTACGGGAATCCAATCTGTTGCAATGTCAATGCCTATGTTTTTACAATGGTTGTAAATCATAGGAAAATGATTTATGAAATCTTGGGTGTTTAAGTGAGTGCAATCTAGATAGACGCAATCTTCTCCTGATTTTTTTAATTCTAAGTCAATACATCTTGATACAATGTCTCTTGAAGCTAGTTCTCCACGTTGATCATATCTATGCATGAATCGTTCACCAGATTTTGAACGAAGATAAGCTCCGTAGCCTCTTACGGCTTCTGAGATTAAGAAAATAGAATTGGCTGTTTTTTGGTATAAAGCCGTTGGGTGGAATTGAATAAATTCCATGTCTTGTATTTTGGCGCCAGCTCTATAGGCCATCGCTATTCCATCACCTGTTGCAATTATAGGGTTGGTGGTGTGACCATAAAGGTTCCCAATTCCTCCTGTTGCTAATAGTGTGAAGTCTGCTTGAAAGGTGATAATCTTGTTGTTTTTTTGATTAAGGGTAGTTGCACCTTTACAAATATTGTTCTCTAAGATTAAGTCTACAGCAAGGTGATAGTCAAGTACGGTGATGTTTTTCTTGGCTAGTACTTGTTCTAATACGGTACGTTCAATTTCTGATCCTGTTTGGTCTTTGTGGTGTACTACTCTTTTTTCAGAGTGACCACCTTCTTTACCTAGGTTTAATTGTCCGTCTTTGTTTTTGTCAAATTTTGCGCCCCATTCAATAAGTTCTTTAAGGCATTTGGGACCTTCGGATATGACCATTTTTACGATGTTTTCATCGCATAGACCATCTCCTGCAATCAAGGTATCTTGGATGTGTTTATCGTATGAATCGTCATCTTTATTCACCACGATAGCCACTCCACCTTGTGCATATTTTGTGTTGGATTCTGAAGCGTTTGATTTGGTAACTATGGTTACGGTTCTTTCTGGAAATTCATCTGCTATTTTGATAGCGCATGAAAGTCCAGCTACTCCTGATCCTATAATTAAATAATTGGTTTGAATCATTTATTTAGATAATTCTAACATACGTTCAATAGGTAACAATGCTTTAACGCGAATGTCTTCTGGGATTTCAATAGCAGGAGATTCGTTTGATAGGCAGTTATATAGTTTTTGAAGGGTGTTCATTTTCATGAAACCACATTCGCTGCAAGCACAAGTGTTGTCTTCTTTGGCAGGTGCTGGAATTAATATTTTGTTTGGAACTTCTTGTTGCATTTTGTGCAGAATTCCAATTTCTGTAGCTACGATGTATTTTTGATTGTCGTCTTTTTTTGCAAAGTCAATCATACCAGCGGTAGATCCAATGTAGGCTGCGGTATTTAAGATGTGCGTTTCTGATTCTGGGTGAGCTAAAATCTTTGCATCTGGGTGTTGTTTGTGTAGGTCAATAAGTTTTTCTAATGAAAAAGCTTCGTGTACTACACATGAACCTTCCCATAATAACATGTCACGTCCTGTTTGTGACATAATATATTTCCCTAAATTTTTATCAGGTGCAAAGATGATAGGTTGGTCTTTTGGAACAGATTGTACAATTTTAATTGCGTTGGCAGAAGTACATACAATATCTGTAAGGGCTTTAACATCGGCAGAGCAATTAACGTAAGTAATTACTAAGTGGTCTGGATGTTGGTCTTTAAATTTTTGGAAAGCCTCCGGAGGGCAGGAGTCTGCAAGAGAACATCCTGCGTCCATGTCTGGAAGAATTACTTTTTTGTTAGGGTTTAATATTTTGGCAGTTTCTGCCATAAAGTGTACCCCAGCAAATAAAATGATATCAGCTTCTACTTTAGTAGCTTCTTGTGATAGTCCTAAGCTGTCACCTACATAATCGGCTACGTCTTGAATGTCTGTATCTTGATAATAATGGGCTAAGATAACCGCATTTTTTTCTTTTTTTAATTTTAGTATTTCTTCTTTAAGATTTTTCATCTTGTCTTATTTAAGGAAAGTCTTTCTAGTGTAGGCTTGGTTTTGCGTGACACTATTGTGTAATTACTGATTGCAAAGGTATAATTTTTTCCTACTTTATTAATGAATAATTATCGTTAAATTAATATTGAGAGCAGATGTAATTGTGTTATAAAAAAACTCCCTATAAAGGGAGTGATATTTTTAGTCAAATTTGTTTTTGAAATAATATTTGCCATCGAGTTCTTCGTCAAAATCATCAATTTTGGCAATTTTTGGTTTTGGTTTGTTAGCGGTTGCTTTTTTCTTCCACATTTCAAATTCATCATTTGGTAATTTCTTTTTTAGAATTTCTAGAGTATCCTTTTCAGAATATCCAAATTCTTTTTTAATGATTTCTAGTGGATTTTTTTCTTCTAAGGCTAAAGTTATTAGTTTTTGAATTTGTTCGTTGTTTAGCTCAACGCGGGCACTCTTTTTCATGAGAAAATTACTTCTAATGGGTGTTAATGATGTATTGTTTTTCTTCAATATTAAGAAAAAAAAATATACGTGCTAAAATTTTTTTGAATAATTCAAAAAAAAACTCCTAATAAATTGATTAGGAGTTTATTGAAATTATAAAAAGTTTGAATTTATTGTAGTAGTTCGAAATTTCGTTTGATGAAAGCGGTCAAAGCTTCACCTTTTAATAAGTTTTGAGATAGTTTGGCTAAATCTAAAGCGTGTTTTACTAGTTTTTCTTGTTCTTCTTTGTTATTATTATTTAAAATAGAATCAGCAAGTGGAGAGTTGCTATTTACTACAAGGTTGTACATTTCTGGCATGTTACCCATTCCGAACATTCCGCCCCCTGTTTGACTCATTTCTTTCATACGTCTCATGAATTCAGGTTGAGTAATTATGAAAGGAGTACTTGAGCTATCCATGGCTTCTAATTGTACGGTGTATGCTTTTGGTACAAAACTTTCGATTACCGTTTTTAGATTGTTTTGTTCTTCTTCGGATAATTTAGAAATGTTATTTTCTTCTTTTTTAATTAAGTTGTCAATGTGGTCAGAGTCAACGCGAACAAAACGGATTTCTTTATTATCGTTCTCAATTTTTTGAATTAAGTGCGGGATAATTGGAGAGTCTAATAATAGTACTTGGTATCCCTTCTCTTTCGCAACTTCAATGTATGAATGTTGTGCTTCTGTATTTCCGGCGTATAATACTATAATGTTACCATCCTTGTTAGTTTGGTTAACTTTTAGGGTTTCTTTTAATTCATCTAGTGTATAGTATTTGTTATCTACTGTAGGGTATAACACAAATCCTGACGATTTTTCGTAGAATTTATCTTCAGATAACATTCCATATTCTAATACAATTTTAATGTCATTCCATTTTTCTTCAAAATCTTGACGGTTCTCATTGAAAAGGGCTTTCAGTTTGTCGGCTACTTTACGAGTAATGTAAGCAGAGATTTTTTTCACTGCACCATCGGCTTGTAATCCAGAACGAGAAACATTTAATGGAATGTCTGGTGAGTCAATGACTCCACGTAACATGGTTAAGAATTCAGGTACAATTCCTTCAACGTTATCTGTTACAAATACTTGGTTTTGGTATAGTTGAATTTTGTCTTTTTGAATCTGTAAATCGGCACTTAATTTTGGAAAATATAGAATTCCAGTTAAGTTAAATGGATAGTCTACATTTAAGTGAATATTGAATAACGGATCCTCAAATTGCATTGGATACATTTCACGGTAGAAGTTTTTGTAATCCTCGTCGTTTAATTCACTAGGTGTTTTAGTCCAAGCAGGGTTAGGGTTGTTAATAATGTTGTCTACTTCAACCGTTTCAGAAATGTAGTCTTCAGGTGCATTTTCTGGTTTAGGTAATGTATTAGTACGTGTTCCAAATTTAATTGGTACTGGCATGAACTTATTGTATTTATTAAGTAAACCTTCGATTTTTGAGTTTTCAAGGAATTCTAAAGAATCTTCGGCAACGTGTAAAATAATTTCTGTTCCACGGTCAGTTTTATCTGCTTGAGTTAAACTAAATTCCGGACTACCATCACAGATCCAATGAGCGGCTGGTTCGTCTTTGAATGATTTTGTGATAATTTCTACTTTTTCTGCTACCATAAAAGCAGAATAGAAACCTAAACCAAAGTGACCAATAATACCTGAGTCTTTAGCAGAGTCTTTGTATTTTTCTAAAAATTCTTCAGCACCAGAAAAGGCTACTTGGTTAATGTATTTTTCAACTTCTTGAGTTGTCATACCTAAACCTTGATCAATGATATGAATGGTTTTATTTTCCTTATTTACTTTAATTTCAATAATAGGGTTACCGTATTCTACACTAGCTTCACCAATACTAATTAGGTGTTTTAGTTTTAGAGTTGCATCTGTTCCGTTAGAGATTAGCTCACGTAAAAATATTTCGTGATCACTATATAAAAATTTCTTGATTAAGGGAAAGATGTTCTCTACAGATACATTAATTTTTCCAGTTGTCATAAAGATTGTTTTTAAAATTATTTTGATTTTCTCTTATTCAAAATAAATACCATTTTTATAATTGTGTCAAAATGACATTTTTAGACATGATTTGGAGTTTGTTTTCTGAATTTTTGTCTGTGTGTTCTGCTTGAACGGAATGATTATTGATATTTGTGGTTTGCAAAATATAAAATTGTGTCAAAAAGATGTAGGAATAAAACCAGTATTTTGTTTGAGTTTTGCAATTTTATTATGTTATTTGTCAATCAATTAAATATTAAAAGTAAAAGAGAAAAATCATGAAGAAAGTAATTCTGTTTTTTACGTTGTTAATCATGGCAACAGCTTGTAAAACATCAGGTCCATCATTGGATCATAAATTCCAAGTAGGAATGAAAGGCGATTGGACAATTACAAGTGTAACGTATCCAGGGGCTGAGTATTTTAAAGTTAATTCTTTTGGAATTGCAGATTCTAAATGTTTTGTAGGAAGTAAATGGAAGTTTATTTCTAATAATAATAAAGGTAATATGGAGTTGACAGATGCTTCTTGCGGAGCTTTTTCATCACCAATTGTTTGGAGTGTTACTAAAGATGGTGTTTTAGGATTTAAAATTGTTGAACCAGGGGTTAAAGCAAAAACGGTTCAATCAGGGTATGTTTTAAAAGTAGCTAACCAAAGTGAAAATGCGTTCCAAATGATTGATGTTATCACGGTAGGAAGTGCTAAGAAAGAAGTAGTTTATCAATTTGAAAGAGTAAATAAATAATAAAATGAAAAAAATAATTGTTTTTGTTCTATTAGCAGTAATGTTATTAGGGAGTTTAGTGAGTTGTGAAGCATTACAAAACACAAATAATGCTCAAAGAGGAGCTGGAATTGGTGTTGCAGCCGGAGCTTTAATTGGAGGGATTTTAGGAAATAATTTAGGTAAAGGTGGAAACGGAGCCTTAGGAGCTGCTATTGGAGCTGCTATTGGTGGTGGAGCAGGAGTTATTATTGGTCACAGAATGGACAAGCAAGCTCGTCAAATTAGTGAAGCTTTACCAAGTGCTACTGTAGAGAGAGTTGGAGAAGGAATTCGTTTGGTATTAAATGAAAATGCAATCCGTTTTAATGTAGATAAAGCGTCATTGACTTCTACTGCTAAAAATAATTTAGAAAAATTATTACCTACTTTAAAAGAGTATGCAGATACAGATATCATCATTGTAGGGTACACAGATAATACAGGTTCTGCAGAGCATAACCAAGTGTTGTCTGAAAACAGAGCTACTTCGGTTAAAACATATTTAGCAGGACGTGGATTATCTGGAAATCGTTTTAGAACTCAAGGTTTAGGAATGGCAGACCCAATTGCTACTAATGATACTAAAGAAGGAAAAGCACAAAATAGACGTGTTGAATTCATTATTACAGCAAATGAGAAAATGGTTCAAGATGCAAAAACAGAAGCTTCTAAATAATTAGATTTTTTCATAAAATAAAAAGCCCCGATAAATTATTATCGGGGCTTTTTGTTTGTATGTGTCTTAGAAAATTATGCTTTTAATACGCACGATTTTACATCACCTTCTACGTTAATGCTAGTTAATCCAAGAGAAGAAAGTTTTTTCATGGCTTTATCCCATTTCTTTCCGCTTAAGGCAGCTTTAGTTTTTAATTCTCCTAATTCTACTTGGTTTTCATTAGCTTGAAGGATAGAAACAATGATTTTCTCTTCGTCTTCTAATTCAACTTGAATTTGTTTTTTCTCTGGTCTCATTTGAGGGAAGAATAATACTTCTTGAATAGAACTGTTGTTTGTTAAGAACATCATTAAACGGTCCATTCCAATTCCTAAACCAGAAGTAGGAGGCATACCGTATTCTAAGGCACGTAAGAAATCTTCGTCAATAGTTCCGTTTGCTTCATCGTCACCTTTTTCAGCCAAACGTAATTGGTCTTCAAAACGCTCACGTTGGTCAATAGGGTCGTTTAATTCAGAATAGGCATTGGCAATTTCTTTACCACAAACCATTAATTCAAAACGTTCTGTTAAGTCTGGGTTGTCACGGTGTGTTTTACACAACGGAGACATTTCTTTCGGGTAGTCTGTGATGAAAGTAGGTTGAATGTAATTTCCTTCACATTTAGCTCCAAAAATCTCATCAATTAATTTTCCTTTCCCCATAGTATTGTCTACTTCAATACCCATTCCTTTTGCAGCTTCAAATAATTCAGCTTCAGATTTTCCTAAAATATCAAAACCAGTAAAGTGTTTGATAGAGTCAGCCATAGTCACACGAGCAAATGGTGCTTTGAAGTTAATTTGGTGTTCTCCAAAAGTTACTTCACTAGTTCCATTTACAGCAATAGCACAGTGCTCTAATAATTTTTCAGTAAAATCCATCATCCAGTTGTAGTCTTTATAAGCTACATAAATTTCCATTGCTGTAAATTCTGGATTATGAGTACGGTCCATACCTTCGTTACGGAAGTTTTTAGAGAATTCATAAACTCCGTCAAAACCACCAACGATTAATCTTTTTAAGTATAATTCGTTTGCAATACGCATGTATAGAGGAATGTCCAATGCGTTGTGGTGTGTGATAAAAGGTCTAGCAGCAGCTCCACCAGGAATAGATTGTAAAACGGGAGTTTCTACTTCTAAGTATCCGTGCTCATTAAAGAATCCACGCATCGCGTTGAATAATTTAGTTCTTTTGATAAATGTTTCTTTAACCGTAGGGTTTACAGTTAAATCTACATAACGCATACGGTAACGTAATTCAGGATCTACAAATTCGTCAAATACTTTTCCGTCAGCGTCCGTTTTTGGTAATGGTAATGGGCGTAAAGCTTTACTTAAAAAAGTAAATTCTGATACACGAATACATTTAGCCCCAACTTGTGTGGTAAATAATTCTCCTTTTACTCCAATAAAGTCACCAAGATCCGTTAGTTTTTTGAAAACTTGGTTGTATAAAGTTTTGTCCTCTCCTGGACAAATGTTGTCGCGGTTTAAGTATAATTGGATACGTCCTTCACTATCTTGTAATTCAGCAAAACAAGCTTTTCCTTGATCACGAGCACTCATTAAACGTCCTGCAACAGTAACAATTTTGTTTTCTTCAAATTGTTCTTTGATTTGTTGAGAAGTATGGTCTACAGGATATAAATCAGCCGGGTAAGGGTTGATTCCTAGGTTACGCAAATTCGTTAGTTTTTCTCTTCTAATAATTTCTTGTTCCGATAGTTGCATAGTAATTTATTTAAGCGCGCGAAGATACGGTTTTATCTGTTATTTTTCAATGCTTTTACTTTAAAAATCAGTGCTGTTTATACCTTTTTTATAGGTTTCTAAACATTTTTCTCTAGCTATTTTGTGGTCTACAATGGGTGTTGGATAGTCTAACGAATTTAATTCGGGAACCCACTTATTGATGTATTCAAGTTTTGCGTCAAATTTTTTAGCTTGTTCTGTAGGGTTAAAAATCCTGAAATATGGTGCCGCATCTACACCTGTTCCTGCGGCCCATTGCCAGTTACCAACATTACTTGCTTGGTCATAATCTAAAAGGTTTGTGGCGAAATAGGCTTCGCCCCAACGCCAGTCTATGAGTAAATGTTTACACAGAAAACTAGCCACCACCATTCGAACTCTATTGTGCATATGTCCTGTAGCATTTAGTTCCCTCATACCCGCATCGACTATAGGGTAACCTGTATTGCCTTCGCACCATTTTTGAAAATAGATTTCGTTATTTGACCATTGAATATTGTCATATTGTGGCTTAAAAGCTTTGGTGACTGTATTTGGAAAATGCCAAAGTATTTGACTAAAAAAATCTCTCCAGATGATTTCTGATAAATAAGTAGGGTCTGATGAGGTATGTGCCAGCAAAGCCAATTTTCTGACAGAGATACTTCCAAAACGTAAATGTGGTCCAACAAGTGAAGTGCCTTTTTTCGCAGGGAAATCTCTTGTTTGGTTATAGTGGTTGAATAATTCTACTTGTAAAATGGGTTCTGGTACAGAAATACTTGACACAACAAATCCAATATCTTTTAATGATAAAAAAGGATAGTTGTGTTCAGTAATGTTGTCTAATAATTTTTCTGAAGGATAATTTGTTGGTGTTTGTTCAGAAAATTTTTCACGCCAATGTTTTGAATAGGGTGTATACACTATATAAGGCGTAAGGTCTGCTTTGGTAATTTCGTCTTTATGAAAAATAACATGATCCTTGTATTTTTTGGAATCAATTCCGTGAGATTGTAATAACGATTCGACTTCTATGTCACGTTTAATAGCACTTGGTTCGTAATCTTCGTTAGTGAATACGGTTTGTATATCATTTTCAGAAATAAGATGTTTGAATATTTCAATTGGTTTTCCATGAAATACAGCTAGACTTTTTCCGATAGATTGCAGTTGGGTATTTATTTTTTCAAGTAAATGATGAATAAATGATACGCGAGCGTCATTATTTTCTAATTGCTCTAGTATTGTTCTGTCAAATATGAATATAGGGATAATGTCATTTCCTGAATTTAGCGCTTCAAATAATCCATGATTATCCTCTAACCGCAGGTCTCTTCTGAACCAAAATATATTTTTCATTCCTGTTTTTTAATAATTGTCAAAATTATGGCATTTGTGAAGTTATAATTATTAATATTTTTGATTTTGTGTTAAATATTGTTTTTAGTAAGGTTTTGGTACGGTTATGGTTTTATTTTGTTTTAAATAAATCTTAAAAAATAAAATTATTTAATATGAAAAAAGTAATGAACTTAGCTGTTGTAATGATAGCTTGTATGTCAATGACTTCTTGTGGTGTTGTATTTGGTGGGAAAATCACTCAATGTCAAAAAGAAAAACCTGCAACTGGTAAAAGAGAAATTAGACCAGCAGCTTTAATAGGTGATGTTTTCTTAGGAGGCCCTCTTGCATTAGCAATTGATTTTATTACAGGGGCAATTTACAAGCCTTGTGAAAAATAATTAAAAAAAATGTTTAAAAGCCACGAAATTTCGTGGCTTTTTTATTTTCAGTATGTAGAGTTAACTAAATGGGTTTAGTATCTTTGCCTCAAATTCTATATTGAATATATATTATGAGTCAACTAAAACAAATAAAACTTCAGGATTTAGGAGTGAAAGATTATAAGGAAACTTGGGATTACCAAGAATCTTTGTTTCAAGCTATTGTTGACCAAAAAGTAAAAAATAGAAATGATGAGACAGAAATAGCAACGGGCAATCATTTTTTGTTTGTGAGTCATCCTCATGTGTACACACTAGGTAAAAGTGGTAGTCTGGATCATATGTTATTAAACGAAAAACAATTAGAAGAGAAAGGAGCTACATTTTACAAAATAAATCGTGGGGGAGATATTACCTATCATGGTCCAGGACAAATAGTAGGGTATCCTATTCTGAATTTAGATTATTTTTTTACAGATATTCATAAATACCTTCGATTCATGGAGGAAGCAATTATTATGACATTGGCCGAATATGGACTTGAGAGTACGCGTAGTGAAGGAGAAACCGGTGTGTGGTTAGGTGTAGGAACTCCTTTTGCTAGAAAAATTTGTGCCATGGGCGTTCGTGCTTCTAGATGGGTAACTATGCATGGATTTGCACTAAATGTAAATGCCGATTTAGGGTATTTTGACAATATTATTCCATGTGGTATTCGTGGTAAAGCAGTTACTTCCCTTCATGCCGAATTAGGCGGAATTCATGTTGATGAGACGGAAGTGAAAAACAAAATTTTAAAACATTTTGCGACACTATTTGAGTGTGAATTTGTTTAAAAATTCATTTTTATCTGATTCGTTTCCACATCGGGTAATAATTTAAATTGTAAACGGTGGTATTTGGTTATCCCGTATTTTTTTATGGCTTCTCTATGTTCTTTAGTAGGGTAGCCTTTATTTTTTTTCCAATTATACAGAGGATATTCTTCGTGAATCCTATCCATATATTCATCTCGATACGTTTTTGCTAACACAGAGGCAGCCGCAATACTTAGGTATTTAGAATCTCCTTTAATAATACAGCTATGTGGAATTCCTTCCATTGGTTTAAATTTGTTCCCGTCTACTATTATGTATTGCGGGGTAGGAGATAATTTTTTGATACTTTCTTGCATGGCTTTAATAGATGCATTCAAAATATTTATTTTGTCAATTTCTTCAGGGAACAAATGTGTGACACCAAAACTCAATGCTTGTTCTTCCAGAATGGGTTTTAAATTCATTCTTACTTTTTCGGACAATTGTTTCGAATCATTTAAAATGTTATTCGAAAAATCGGGAGGTAAAATAATTGCTGCAGCCGTTACCGGTCCAGCCAAACAACCACGACCCGCTTCGTCAGTTCCGGCTTCAAACTCAAATTTTGAAAAATGGTGTAGTAACATTTTATGATAAATTTTGGTTTTGCAAAGATTTGTTTTTTTAATGAAAAATAGGCTCTCGCAATTTGAAAATATTTTATACTTATAATAATATATCATTTACCTTTGCGGCAACTTTTAAGTAGTTAATCCATTTTCAAAACATGAAATTGACCAAATATATTATAATGCTATTATTTCCATTGGGAATTGTAGCACAAGGGATAGGAGGAAGCCAGAATCCGGAACCTAAGAAATTCAAAGCCACTCAAGATTTGTATCGTATTATTTCTGCTACAAGAGATACCACTTATATTGATACTACATTGACGTTGCAGAATGAATATCATCATAATTTCCAACGAAAAGATTTGTTTGGTCAACTAGCCTTGCATAATGAAGGAGGACCAATGGTTCAATTGACTTATACACCTGGGAAATCATCTATGTTACCAGAGGTAGGATATACGGCCAAACACGTTAATTATATTCAGGCGCATGAGGTTCAATATGCATCTGTGGCTACACCGGTAACAGAATTGTTCTACAAGTCGGTTTTAGGAAAAGGACAAATGGCCAATGCCTTTTTGGCGGTGAATACTTCGGAAAAATTGAATTTTACGCTTTCTTATAAAGGATTACGTTCTCAAGGGAAATATTTTAATGAATTGACCAGCGTAGGAAATTTTAAATTAACTACTAGTTATCATTCTGAAAATAAAAGACATCTATGGAATGGGCATCTAACTTTTCAAGACACCAGGTGGAATGAGAATGGAGGGATAACTTCTGTTTCTGATTTTGAAGATGGAGATGTACGTTTCCAAAATCGTTTACGATTTGGTGTGTATTTCAAGGACGCCAATTCATATTTCAAAGGGAAACGTCTTTTTTCTGATTATACCTTTAGGTTAAATCCTACTCAGGGTTCTAATAATGCCTATTTTAATTATACGGCAGCATACGAAACGAAATTATTTGAATACACTCAACCTACAGTGGCTACTGTAGTGAACGAAGTGAGTTTTAATCGTTTTGGGAGTACTTTGAGTACAGGAGGAATTAATGATCAGGCTAAATATGATAAATTATTTCAGAAAGCAGCCGTTACTTTTGAGAACACCTCATTGGGTAATGTACAATTTTTCTTAGAAAATTTTTCGGCTCATTTGTATTATGATCGTCAGCCCGGGTTATTATTATATCCTCAATTTCCTTCAAAGAATGGGGTGAATGTAACCAATTTAGGAGCTCAATATGAATATCGTAAGGATAAATGGAGGGGATTATTACACGCCACTCGCTCATTATCTAATCAAGATTTGTCCAACCTAATGGGGCAATTGCGTTATGAATTGAATGATGAGGTTGCTTTGGATTTTAAATATCAAGCAAGTAATAAATTACCAAACCAGAATTATAATTTAAATCAAAGTAGTTATACGGCATATAATTGGGTGAATAATTTTAAAAATGAAAAAACAAATCATTTTGAAGGAAGTATTACTACACCATGGCTTTCAGTTTCAGCTCAATATAGTATTCTTAAGGATCATTTGTATTTTGCCAATCAGGGATGGGGAAGTACTATAGCTTCTACAAGTCAGGAGTTGGTAACGCCTATGCAATATGAGAATCTGATTAATTATTTTTCATTAAAAGGAGAAAATGAATTTAAATTAGGCAAATGGGCATTGCATAATACGTTAATGTATCAAGAAGTGCAACAAACAGAATCTATTTTGAATTTACCTCAGTTGATTACTCGAAATACGTTTTATTTTTCAGATCATTGGTTTAAGAAAGCCATGTATGTACAAATAGGAACTACGTTTAATTATTTTACAAAATATTTTGCAAATCAATATAATCCGATACTTTCAGAATTTTATGTGCAGCGTGAGAAAAAAGTGGGAGCTTATCCTATGTTGGATTTCTTTTTTAATGCACAAATCTGGCGTACAAGATTTTTTGTGAAATATGAGCACTTAAACTCAACGTATTCAGGTAGTAATTATTTATCTACACCTAATACGCCTTATAGAGATAGGGTATTACGATTTGGGTTGATTTGGAATTTCTTTGATTAATTTCAATTTTTGATAATAGGAAAAGGGAAGCTGTTGGGCTTCCCTTTTTTATGGATTACAATCGTTCTTGAAGTTCAATTTTGTCTAAGGCTGCTTTTCGGTGTTTTAATTGGTTTACATATCGTAAAGCTAGTTTGATATTATAGTCACTATAAGAAGTTTGTGCATGTTTAATAGCTTGGTCTACGTTACCATTAATTTCATTGATAATGGCCATGTTGTAATAGGCACGACCAGCAATTTTAGGATTGTTTGATTTTAGATTTCTAGACCACATTTCGGCAGCACCTTCCCAGTTTCCAGAACGAGCTCTACGGGTTGCGATATCAAAATCTGAATTTCCTTTAATGAAATATTCTCTCGAAATTCTATTGATTAGAGGAATAAAATGAAAAGAATAATTACGTCCCAAATGATCGGCTACATTTTTAATAGCTTCTTTTCTTTTCAAAATAGCTTCGGCAGTTTCTAATATTGAGACATTAAAACCATTAAGTGTTAATTGATCGCTTAGGATTTCTTGATTGACTATTTGTTTACTCACAGGGTCGTAAATTCTCCAACCTGTTTTGATGTGTGTATTTAAATCTATTTGTTGACTTGCTGTAATTAAATCCAAAGGATTTTTGATTTTGGTAGTTTCCAAAGGAATTACATTCATGACGGTTTGGAATTGTTCCAAAACAATTAAGTTGTCTACTTTATTAGTAGCACAAATTTTTTCTACTTCAGGCCAAGAGAGCGGACTTGCCAAATCGTTTAGACTGTTGTTATTTAATTCAGGAGTGGTAATCCAGTGAATTTGTTCAAAACGACCTTTTTCTTGCAATCCAGAAATTAAGCCTTGTACGGCTTGGTTGCTTCCCTCTTGTTGAATTCCAGGTCCTTCGGCGGTTAATATTTTATGGATACCATTAGAAAGTTTATTACGATCGCTAGGAATACAGCGCTTGATGACTCCTACATTTTTGACTTTGTTTGAAATGGTTATTTGAGCGGGTGTTTTTACATTTAAGTAAACCAAATTGGTGCTGCTACAGCTTACTAATAATAGGGTTGTGGTAAGTGTAAGTATTAGGTTTTTCATGATTTGTTTTTTTACTAAAATAATAATTTTATTGAAAAATGGAGAGAACTACAAATCTTGTTTTTTATTAACTTAGAAAGACTTAATTCTAGAGCTATGAAAGAAGATTTTTTACATTATATCTGGCAATTTAAAAAATTTGATTTTTTGTCGCTTCAAACCGTATCTGGAGAGCGTATTGAGTTGATTTCTGTGGGGAATTATTTACAAACTTCGGGTCCAGATTTTTTTAATGCTCAATTAATTATTGGGGGACAAAAATGGGCAGGAAATGTAGAAATTCATCTTAAATCGTCAGATTGGTATGCGCATCATCATGAAATTGATCAGGCGTATGATAATGTCATTCTGCATGTGGTTTGGGAACATGATATGGAGGTGTATAGAGCGGATAATTCTGTAATTCCTGTTCTGGAGTTAAAGGATTATGTTTCGTTAGATTTGTTGGGGAATTATCAAGAGATGATTCAAAATAAGTATTGGATAGCGTGTGAGAATTTTATTTCCGAAACACCACAATGGGAATGGAATCATTGGATGGAGCGTTTGTATTTTGAACGCTTAGAACGAAAGTCTGTATATGTGAATCAATTATTGAAAGCAACAAATAATGATTGGGAAGCGGTTTTGTTTGTTTTATTGGCTAAAAATTTTGGATTGAATACCAACGGAGAGGCATTTGCAGCTATGGCTTTGCAACTTCCATTTCCGATTGTTTTAAAGGAGAGCGAGGATGTTCTTAATTTAGAAGCTTTGTTTTTTGGATTTTGTGGTTTACTTCAAGAGGAATCGTTAGATGCGTATCATTTGGATTTGAAATTTAGGTATCATTTTTTGAAACAAAAATATCAACTTCAACAGCATATGGAGTTTAAAGTTGAATTTTTTAAACATCGTCCAGATAATTTTCCAAACATTCGATTGTCTCAATTGGCAATGTTATACGCAACACGGGTTAATTTATTTTCAAAAATTAAAGAAGCTAAATCATTGGCAGAATACCGTGAATTATTTAATGTCTCTACTACAACGTATTGGAAAACACATTTTGCCTTTGGAAAATCGAGAAATAATAAGGGAAGAGTTCTGACGACAAGTGTGATTGATTTGATGATTATGAATACCATTATCCCGCTTCAATTTGCGTATGCTAAAAGTAAAGGAATAGAAATTCAAGATTTTATTTTGGAGTGCTTGCAGGCTATGGTTCCGGAGAAAAATAAAATCACAGATAAGTTTATAGAGCAAAAAGTAAAAGTTAATTCGGCTTTAGAATCTCAAGCGTTGTTAACGCTTAAGCAAGAGTATTGTGATAAAAAGAGATGCTTGCAGTGTGCTGTAGCTACTCATTATTTAAAATAATAAAGGCAACCATTAGGTTGCCTTTATAGAATATAATTGTATGATTTATTTTGGATTATTCAAGTGACTGTTTTTTCTTCCGTAGTAAAAGTAAAATGCAACTCCAATAGCCATCCAAGCAAATAGTCTCATCCAGTTAATCCATCCAAGACCTACCATCATTAATAAACAAGCTACAATTCCTAAAATTGGAATTAATGGCACCAATGGTGTTTTAAATTCACGTTTCATGTCGGGTTCTGTTTTACGTAAAATAATTACCGCAATACATACCAATACAAAGGCGAATAAGGTTCCAATACTAGTCATGTCTCCCACAATGTTCTCAGGGATAAATGCTGCGAAAAATCCTACAACTCCCATGATAAATAAATTTGATTTATATGGTGTTTGGAATTTTGGATGCAATTCAGAGAATATTTTTGGTAATAATCCGTCTTTACTCATGGCATAGAACACTCTCGATTGTCCTAATAATAACACCAAAATTACAGATGAGAATCCAGCTAAAATAGCAATAGTTACAAAGTGAGACAACCATTTGTATTCTGGTCCCATGGCAGAAATAATGGCGTTGGCTACAGAAGCTTCTTTTCCACTGGTTCTAAAGAATTCTACAGATTCCATTCCTGTCAATACGTGCGCAAATAGAATATATAAAAGGGTACAAATTCCTAATGACCCTAAAATTCCAATAGGCATATTTCTTTTTGGATTAATGGTTTCTTGGGCAGCAGTACTTACGGCATCAAATCCAATAAATGCAAAAAACACGGTTCCTGCAGCTCCAATAATTCCCCAAAATCCTCCGTAGTTATGAGAAATACCATGTTCGTCTGTAAATACACTCGCTTCTGGTATGTATGGTGTGTGGTTTACAGGGTCAATAAAGTTCCATCCAATTGTAATAATCATTAATACAATGGCTAATTTCAAGATTACAATCAATCCATTTACAAAAGCAGATTCTTGAATTCCTTTAATTAATAACAAACTAATTGCAGATACTATAAATAAAGCTGGTAAATTGATCAATCCATGAACACCACTAGCCGAAACTTGAAATGGCGAATGAGAAAATTCATAAGGGATAGGACTCATATGAAGTACATTGACCAGTAAATTATTCAAATATTCACTCCAAGCAATTCCTACAGTAGCACCACCCACGGCATATTCTAATATCAAATCCCAACCAATAATCCATGCTAGAAACTCTCCCATGGTAGCGTATGTGTACGTATAAGCACTACCAGAAATAGGAATTGACGATGATAATTCGGCGTAACATAATCCGGCTAATGCGCATCCAATAGCAGCCACGATAAATGAAATAGTAACAGACGGCCCTGCACTCTGTGCTGCAGCGGTTGCGGTATGGACAAATAATCCCGCGCCAATAATTGCTCCAATCCCTAATGCAATTAAGGACCATGCGGTTAAAGTTTTCTTTAATCCTTTCTCTGAATCCGATGCTTCAGCCAAAAGTTGTGTTAACGATTTGCGTTTCCAAATAGACATATGATGTGTTTTATATGTTGAGGGCTCAAATGTATCATTTTTACTAAAAAATTAAAAACAGATTTCCCGTTATTCAAAAGAGATATGTTATTTTTAATAAAAACAACAGTTCTATAGAATGAAATTTCCAAATCTAAAATATTCTCCCTCGCAGCAAATGGCTATCCTTTTCTTGGTAGCTTGTATTTTAGTACTTCAAGGAATTTTATTTTTTAGAAATACAATTCTCAATTCTCCTAATTGGGATAGTAACTATTCTCGTGATATGGAGCAACAATATTCGGCTAGATATAAGCAACAGTTGTTGAAGCAGCCAAAAATGTTCAATCCCAATTTCATGTCAGATTATAAAGCATATAAATTAGGAATGACCACAGCGGAGATTGACAGATTGTTCCAATATCGAAAACAAAATAAATACCTAAATTCCCCTGCAGAGTTTCAAACTATTACGAAAGTTCCTGATTCTTGGATGCAGAAAAATGCGCATCTGTTCCAATTCTCAAAATGGATACCTCCCGTTACGAACAAAACAAACAATCATAAGGCGTATTTTGTAGAAAATAAAACAATCACAAAACTCAATATCAATACCGCCACACCAGAACAATTAATTACCATTAAAGGAATAGGGGAGTATAGAGCCAATCAAATCCTAAAACTCCGTAATCAATTGGGTGGTTTTGTTTCTATTTCCCAATTAAATATCTTACTTGATAAAGAAGGCGGAATTCCGCATGATTGGTCTAAATCCTTTCAAATTACGCCTTCGAATAATTTGGTAAAAATAAAAATCAATCAATCCTCGGTTACTCAGCTCAAGGATTTTCCGTACTTCAATTATAATTTAGCAAAAGAAATAGTAGTTCACAGATCCATGATTGGCGATTTTGAATCTATAGAAGAGCTCAAAAAAATTAACGGTTTCCCGGTTGATAAAGTCCATATAATTGAGTTATATTTGGACTTTCAAAAATAATAGGGATATAATGAATTTTGATTACAGCGAAACACAGTCGTTAATAGCTCAATCTATAAGGGATTTTTCAGAAATAAATATTCGTCCATACATCATGGAATGGGACGAAAATCAAACCTTTCCAGTACCATTGTTCAAACAATTAGGGCAAATGGGCTTTATGGGTATTTTAGTTCCAGAAAGTTTAGGAGGAACTGGATTAGGATATCATGAATACATAACTATTATTGAAGAATTATCAAAAGTAGATCCCTCTATAGGGCTTTCTGTGGCGGCTCATAACTCACTTTGTTTAAATCATATTCTGACTTTCGGAAATGACGAACAAAAAAAGAAATGGGTGCCTTCTCTAGCTTCGGGTGATGTAATTGGTGCTTGGGGCTTAACAGAACACGGCACAGGATCTGACGCTGGAGGTATGAATACTACTGCAGTTAAGGACGGTGATCATTGGGTTGTGAACGGTTCTAAAAACTTTATAACACACGCTATTTCTGGAGATATTGCTGTAGTGATTGTAAGAACAGGAGAAAAAGGAGATTCGCACGGAATGACCGCTTTTGTTTTTGAAAAAGGAATGCCAGGTTTCTCTTCGGGTAAAAAAGAAAATAAATTAGGAATGCGTGCTTCTGAAACAGCAGAGCTAATTTTTGATAATTGCCGTGTGCCAGATGCTAACAGATTAGGTGAAGTAGGTGATGGTTTTATTCAAGCCATGAAAATTCTTGATGGTGGTCGTATTTCCATCGGAGCACTTTCTCTAGGAATTGCAAAAGGGGCTTATGAAGCTGCTTTAAAATATTCAAAAGAACGTGAGCAATTTGGAAAACCAATTAGTGCCTTTCAAGGTATTTCATTTAAATTAGCCGAAATGGCTACTGAAATTGAAGCGTCAGAATTATTATTACACAAAGCCGCTTTCTTGAAGCAATCTGGTAAACCAGTAACCACAGCCGGTGCTATGGCCAAAATGTACGCCTCTGAAGCTTGTGTTAGAATTTCGAATGAAGCAGTTCAAATTCACGGAGGTTACGGTTATACCAAAGATTACCCTGTGGAAAAATTCTATAGAGACTCTAAATTATGTACCATAGGAGAAGGAACTACCGAAATTCAAAAAGTAGTAATCTCTAGAAATATCTTGAAATAATTATTTTTTAAAATATTTCAAAAAAACAACGCTAGTGTTAAATAAAAAACATACTTTTGCGCCCTAACGAAAGGAGGTGTCAAAATTATGTTAATTATACCGATTAAAGACGGAGAAAATATCGATAGAGCGTTAAAACGTTACAAAAGAAAATTTGATAAAACAGGAACTGTTCGTCAATTAAGAGCACGTACTGCATTCATTAAACCGTCTGTAACAAACAGAATTAAAATTCAAAAAGCTGCTTACATCCAAAAATTGAAAGATAGTTTGGAAAGCTAGTATTTTGTAATTCTATACTAAACTAACCGTTAGTGATTCAAAATTTATAATTTTGATCCTAACGGTTTTTTTATTTTTATATGGTTATTAAAGCATTTCAAGATTATTTATTATTAGAGAAAAAATATTCTCAACTTACCGTACAAGCTTATGTTTCTGACGTAATCGCGTTTCAAGATTTCTTGTTAACGCACAACATTCAATTGTTAGATTGTGAATATAGAAACGTACGTGCTTGGGTTGTGGAACTGGTAGATTTGAAAATTTCAAATAGATCTATCAATAGAAAGTTGTCGTCGTTAAAGTCGTTTTATCGGTTTTTGCAAAAATCAAAGCAGATACAATTCAGCCCAATGTTGCTTAGTAAGTCTTTAAAAACTGCTAAAGAGGTCCAGCTTCCTTTTGCGACCATAGAGATGGAAAATATAGGTTTGGAGTGTTTAGAAGCTACGGATTATGAATCGGTACGAGATATGATGATCCTTGAATTGTTTTATACTTCTGGAATAAGAAGGATTGAATTAATTGATTTAAAGGTATCTGATTTAGATTTTGCTTCTAAGTCTTTTAAAGTGTTAGGAAAAAGAAATAAAGAGCGTGTAATACCATTGTTGGATATAGTTATTAAAGATTTAAAAAAATATTTAAATATTCGAAGTCTTAATTTTGAAGGGGTTAAGGTTGATGAAGGTCTTTTTTTATCAAAAAAAGGAAAAAAAATCTCTCAATCATTTGTCTATCGAATGATAAATTCCTATTTTAGTGATATAACCACTAAGGAAAAAAAGAGTCCTCATGTACTCAGGCATACCTTTGCGACAGAAATGTTAAAGCATGGTTCTGATTTGAACTCGGTCAAAGAATTGTTGGGGCATTCAAGTTTGGCTTCTACTCAAGTTTATACACATAGTAGCTTGGAAGAACTCAAAAAGGCATATGAGAAATCACATCCTAGGAAAAAGTAAATTGTCGAATTATTTAAATTAAAAAATCATGAAAGTAAATGTAAATGCTGTTGGTTTTGCTGCAGACAAAAAATTAGTAAGCTTTATTGAAGTAAGAGTAGGTAAATTAGAGAAATTCTATGATAAGATTGTGACAACAGATGTTTTTTTAAAAGTAGAAAATACTAGTGATAAGGAAAATAAGGCTGTAGAGGTAAAAGTAAATGTTCCGGGTGATGATTTTATAGTAAAGAAGCAATGTAAGTCTTTTGAGGAGGCAATTGATTTGGCTTCAGAGTCTTTAGAGCGCTTATTAGTGAAGAGAAAAGAGAAAGTAGAAGCAAGTGCTTAAAAAAAAAATAAAAAAAATACAGATTTAATTTTGTTTAGGAAATAAAATATCTATATTTGCAGTCCGTTAGCAATAGCGGACTTTTTATATAGTAAAAGCCAGCGTAGCTCAGTTGGCCAGAGCAGCTGATTTGTAATCAGCAGGTCGTGGGTTCGAATCCCTCCGCCGGCTCCAAGTTTAGGCTTTACAATATATAAATGGTCAGGGGAGATACTCAAGCGGCCAACGAGGGCAGACTGTAAATCTGCTGTGAAAACTTCGCAGGTTCGAATCCTGCTCTCCCCACTACTTATTGAAATGCGAATTAGACGTCGATTCTGGTTCTGAATGCACAAGCCGGTGTAGCTCAGGGGTAGAGTGCTTCCTTGGTAAGGAAGAGGTCTCGGGTTCAATTCCCGACATTGGCTCAAATAGGTAAATTAAAAAAAATTAACTAAAGATTTAAAAATCAAGCAAAATGGCAAAAGAAACCTTTAACCGTTCGAAACCGCACTTGAATATCGGTACTATCGGACACGTAGATCACGGAAAGACTACTTTGACTGCAGCAATCACTAAAGTATTATCTGATGCTGGATTCTGTCAAGCAAAATCATTCGATCAAATCGATAACGCTCCTGAGGAGAAAGAAAGAGGTATTACTATTAACACTTCTCACGTTGAGTACGAAACTTCTGTTCGTCACTACGCTCACGTAGACTGTCCAGGTCACGCGGATTACGTTAAGAACATGGTTACTGGAGCTGCTCAAATGGACGGTGCTATCTTAGTAGTTGCTGCTACTGATGGGCCAATGCCGCAAACTCGTGAGCACATCCTTTTAGGACGTCAAGTAGGTATTCCACGTATCGTTGTTTTTATGAACAAAGTGGATATGGTTGATGATGCTGAGTTATTAGAATTAGTAGAAATGGAAATCCGTGACTTATTGTCATTCTATGAGTATGATGGAGATAACTGTCCAGTTATCCAAGGATCTGCTTTAGGAGGATTGAATAATGATCCAAACTGGGTGCCAAAAATTCTTGAATTGATGGAAGCAGTTGATAACTGGATTGAAGAGCCATTACGTGATACAGAAAAACCATTCTTGATGCCAGTTGAGGACGTGTTTACAATTACAGGACGTGGAACTGTTGCTACAGGACGTATCGAAACTGGAGTTGCTAACACTGGAGATCCAGTTGAGATCATCGGTATGGGAGCTGAGAAATTAACTTCTACTATTACAGGTATTGAAATGTTCCGTCAAATCTTAGAAAGAGGTGAGGCTGGAGATAACGCAGGTATCTTATTAAGAGGTATTGCTAAAGAGGATATCAAACGTGGAATGGTTATCATTAAGCCAGGATCTGTTACTCCTCACTCTAAATTCAAAGCTGAGGTTTATATCTTGAAAAAAGAAGAAGGTGGACGTCACACTCCATTTCACAATAACTACCGTCCTCAGTTCTACGTACGTACAACTGACGTAACAGGAGTTATTACTTTACCAGAAGGAGTAGAGATGGTAATGCCAGGTGATAACTTAACTATTAATGTAGAGTTGTTAAGCCCAATCGCTATGAATGTAGGATTACGTTTTGCTATCCGTGAAGGAGGTAGAACTGTAGGTGCTGGACAAGTTACAGAAATCGTTGACTAATTATTAGTGAATATATTCAAGCAGTGTCACTTGTGACACTGCTTATTCTACGGGCGTAGTTCAAGGGTAGAATAGCGGTCTCCAAAACCGTTGATGGGGGTTCGAATCCCTCCGCCCGTGCAAAAAAACAAATCGTAATGACACAAATTGTTAATTATATTTCAGATTCTTTTGAAGAATTAAAATCAAATGTAACTTGGCCTGCTTGGGCAGAAGTGCAGAACTTAGTTGTTATAGTTGCTGTTTTTTCAGTAGTTTTTTCTTTGTCTGTATGGGGAGTTGATGAGCTATTTACTAAAGTATTAGCTGGATTTTTTAATTGGTTGAAATTATTGTAATTTATTGTCATGGCAGATAGTGGTTTGAAAAAATGGTATGTAGTACGTGCTGTTAGTGGACAAGAAAATAAAGTAAAAAATTATATCGAGACAGAAATTGCTCGTCATGGTATGAGTGATTACGTTTCTCAAGTTCTTGTTCCTACAGAAAAAGTAGTTTCAGTTAAAGACGGGAAGAAAACTTCTAAAGAGAAAGTTTATTTTCCAGGTTACGTTATGATTGAAGCAAATCTAGTAGGTGAGGTTCCTCACATTATTAAATCAATTACAGGTGTTATCGGATTTTTAGGTGGTGTTAAAGGAGGCGATGCTGTTCCTTTAAGGCTTTCTGAGGTTAATAGAATGCTAGGTAAAGTTGATGAATTGGCAGTTACTACAGATTCTCAAGTTATACCTTACGAGTTAGGAGAAACAATCAAAGTAATTGATGGTCCTTTTAATGGATTTAACGGAACAGTTGAGAAAATTAATGAGGAAAAACGTAAGTTAGAAGTAATGGTTAAAATTTTCGGAAGAAAAACTCCACTTGAACTTTCATTTTCTCAGGTTGAAAAAGTATAATTTTTTGTTATATATAACGTCACTATAGCGCTTGATAATCTATAGTGCAAAATTTTTTAAAAATGGCTAAAGAAATTAGTAAGGTAGTAAAACTACAAGTTAAGGGAGGTGCCGCGAATCCATCGCCACCGGTTGGACCTGCTTTAGGAGCTGCTGGTGTAAACATCATGGAGTTTTGTAAACAATTTAATGCAAGAACTCAAGATAAAGCCGGCAAAATTTGCCCAGTACAAATTACTGTGTATAAAGACAAATCATTTGATTTTGTTGTAAAAACTTCTCCTGCAGCTGTACAATTAATGGAAGCTGCGAAGCTAAAATCTGGATCAGGTGAACCTAATCGTAAAAAAGTTGCTTCTATCACATGGGATGTTGTTAAAACTATCGCAGAAGATAAAATGGCTGACTTAAACGCGTTCACAATTGAGTCTGCAATGAGTATGGTTGCTGGTACAGCTAGATCTATGGGTATAACTGTAACGGGAGACGCTCCTTTTTAATTAAGAAATCATGGCAAAATTGACAAAAAAACAAAAAGAGGCTGCTTCAAAAATTGACAAGAATAAATTATATTCTTTAAAAGATGCTGCTGCTTTATTAAAAGAAGTTGCTTCTGCAAAATTTGATGAATCAGTTGATATCGCTGTTCGTTTAGGAGTTGATCCTCGTAAAGCTAATCAAATGGTTAGAGGTGTAGTTACTTTACCTCACGGAACAGGAAAAGACGTAAGAGTATTAGCATTAGTTACTCCAGATAAAGAAGCTGAAGCTAAAGCTGCTGGTGCTGACCACGTAGGTTTAGATGACTACTTACAAAAAATTAAAGATGGTTGGACTGATGTTGATGTAATTATCACTATGCCAGCTGTTATGGGTAAACTAGGACCATTAGGACGTATTTTAGGACCTAGAGGTTTAATGCCTAACCCTAAAACTGGTACTGTAACTATGGACGTTGCTAAAGCTGTTCAAGAAGTTAAGTCTGGTAAAATTGACTTTAAAGTTGATAAAACAGGTATTGTTCATGCTGGTATTGGAAAAGTTTCTTTCGGAGCTGACCAAATCTATGACAATGCTCACGAGATTATTCAAACATTAATTAAATTAAAACCAACTGCTGCTAAAGGTACTTACATTAAAGGTATTCACCTTACAAGCACAATGAGTCCAGCTATTGCTTTGGATCCAAAAGCGGTATAATTGGTAGTTAAAAATTTTTAGTATGACTAGAGAAGAAAAAGCAATCGCGATTGAAAATTTAACTGCACAATTAGCTGAAACAAATGTTATTTATTTAGCAGATATTTCTGGATTAGATGCAGCTACAACTTCAGACTTAAGAAGAGCTTGTTTTAAAGCAGGAGTTAAATTAGAAGTTGTTAAAAATACTTTACTTGAGAAAGCTATGAACGCTTCTGAAAATGAGTACGGAGAGTTAACTTCAGTATTAGCTGGAAACACTTCTATCTTAATTGCAGAGGTTGCAAATGCACCAGGTAAAATTATCAAAGAATTTCGTGCAAAATCAGATAAACCACTTTTAAAAGGTGCTTATATCAACAACGAAATTTACATCGGAGATGATCAGTTGACTACATTGGCAACTATCAAATCTAGAGAAGAGCTTATCGGAGAAATCATTGGCTTATTACAATCTCCTGCTCAAAGAATTATTTCTGCTTTACAAAATCAAAACAAAGAAGACGAAGCAGAAGCTTAATATTGCAGCCTAAGGCTCTTTATTATTCGTGATTAGAACACACAAAATAAATTATAATAAATCATTTTAAACGATAACAAAATGGCAGATTTAAAAAATTTCGCAGAACAATTAGTTAACTTAACAGTTAAAGAGGTTAACGAATTAGCAACTATCTTAAAAGACGAGTACGGAATCGAACCAGCAGCTGCAGCTGTTGTTGTAGCAGGTGGTGCTGGTGAATCAGCAGCAGCTGAGCAATCAGAATTTACTGTAGTATTAAAAGATGCAGGTGCTTCTAAATTAGCAGTTGTAAAATTAGTTAAAGAATTAACTGGTTTAGGATTAAAAGAAGCTAAAGACATCGTAGACGGTGTTCCTTCTAACATTAAAGAAGGTGTAGCTAAAGACGAAGCTGAAGGATTGAAAAAATCTTTAGAAGAAGCTGGAGCTGTTGTTGAGTTAAAATAATTAGACTCAATTTAATATATTAGTTTAGGTTATGGATTTATCCATAACCTAAACTTTTTTTTGTATAATATTTTTTTATATATTTGCAATCCAAAAATTAAAGCGGTAGTCAATTACGAAGAAAAAATAGAGCGATCTTGGTTCTATTTTAAGATGTGTTGATTATTTACAAAGAAAGTACCGTGTTTTACACAAAACAACTTTTTTAAAAACAAAATTTTCTCCATTGATGATTACTAATCAGACTGAAAGATTGAATTTTGCCTCTACTAAAAACATCCCTGCCTATCCAGATTTTCTAGATGTGCAGGTTAAGTCGTTTAAGGATTTTTTCCAATTGGAAACTAAATCTGATGAGAGAGGCAACGAAGGGCTTTACAATACCTTCATGGAAAATTTTCCAATCACTGATACAAGAAACAATTTCGTTCTAGAGTTTCTTGATTATTTTGTTGATCCACCTCGTTACTCTATCCAAGAGTGTATTGAAAGAGGATTAACGCATAGTGTTCCGTTAAAAGCGCGTTTAAAATTATATTGTACTGATCCTGAGCACGAAGATTTCGAAACTATCGTACAAGATGTTTATTTAGGGACTATTCCTTATATGACACCTAGTGGTACTTTTGTTATTAATGGTGCAGAAAGGGTAGTTGTTTCTCAATTACACCGTTCTCCAGGGGTTTTCTTTGGTCAATCTTTCCATGCTAATGGAACTAAATTATATTCTGCTCGGGTAATTCCTTTTAAAGGTTCTTGGATTGAATTCTCTACTGATATCAATAGCGTTATGTACGCTTATATTGATAGAAAGAAAAAATTACCTGTTACTACTTTATTCCGAGCTATTGGTTTCGAAAGAGATAAAGATATCTTGGAAATCTTCGATCTTGCTGAAGAAATTAAAGTGTCTAAATCTGGACTTAAAAAATACATTGGACGTAAATTAGCTGCACGTGTGTTAAACACTTGGCACGAAGATTTCGTTGATGAAGATACTGGAGAGGTAGTTTCTATCGAACGTAACGAAATAATTTTAGATCGTGACACTATCTTAGATAAAGATAATGTTGAAGAAATTGTTGAGTCTAACGTAAAATCTATCTTATTACATAAAGAAGATGGTAATCAAGTTGATTACTCTATTATTCACAATACATTACAGAAAGATCCAACTAACTCTGAAAAAGAGGCAGTTGAACACATATACCGTCAATTACGTAATGCAGAACCGCCTGATGAGGAAACTGCAAGAGGTATTATTGATAAGTTATTCTTCTCTGACCAACGTTATAACTTAGGTGAAGTAGGTCGTTACAGAATTAACAAAAAATTAAACCTTGATACTCCTTTAGAAAAACAAGTTCTTACTAAAGAAGATATCATTACTATTGTTAAGTACTTAATTGAATTAATCAATGCGAAAGCTGAGATTGATGATATTGACCACTTATCTAACCGTCGTGTTAGAACAGTTGGTGAGCAAATGTCTCAACAATTTGGAGTTGGTTTAGCTCGTATGGCTCGTACTATCCGTGAGCGTATGAACGTTCGTGATAACGAAGTATTTACACCAATTGATTTGATTAATGCTAAGACATTGTCTTCTGTTATTAATTCATTCTTTGGAACAAACCAGTTATCTCAATTTATGGATCAAACCAATCCATTAGCAGAGATTACTCACAAACGTCGTCTTTCTGCTCTTGGACCTGGTGGTTTATCTAGAGAAAGAGCTGGTTTCGAGGTACGTGACGTTCACTATACTCACTACGGACGTTTGTGTCCTATTGAAACTCCTGAGGGTCCAAACATTGGTTTGATTTCTTCTCTTGGAGTGTATGCTAAAGTAAATGGAATGGGTTTCATTGAAACTCCTTACCGTAAGGTAGAAAATGGAGTAGTAGATTTAGAATCTGAACCAATCTACTTAAGCGCTGAAGAAGAAGAAGGTAAAATGATTGCGCAAGCTAATATCGAAATGGGTAATGATGGTAAAATATCTGCTCCTAACGTTATTGCTCGTCAAGAAGGTGACTTCCCTGTTATTGAACCAGTAGACGTTCACTATACAGACGTTGCGCCTAATCAAATTGCTTCTATCTCTGCATCGTTAATTCCTTTCTTGGAGCATGATGATGCCAACCGTGCCTTGATGGGATCTAACATGATGCGTCAGGCGGTACCATTGATTCGTCCAGAAGCTCCTATCGTTGGAACTGGATTAGAAGGTCAAGTAGCGTCTGATTCTAGAGTTCTTATCAATGCTGAAGGTCATGGTACTGTTGAGTACGTAGATGCGAATATCATTACTATCAAATACGATCGTTCTGAAGAAGAGCGTATGGTTAGTTTTGATGCTGATGAGAAAACGTACAACTTAATTAAATTTAGAAAAACCAATCAAGGTACTTCTATCAACTTAAAGCCAATTGTTCGTAAAGGTGATAGAGTTGTTCCAGGTCAAGTTTTATCTGAAGGATATGCTACTCAAAATGGTGAGTTAGCGCTTGGACGTAACTTAAAAGTTGCCTTCATGCCTTGGAAAGGATACAACTTCGAGGATGCGATTGTGATTTCTGAAAAAGTAGTTCGTGATGATATCTTTACTTCTATTCACATTGATGACTATTCATTAGAGGTTCGTGATACTAAATTAGGTAACGAAGAATTAACAAATGATATTCCTAACGTTTCTGAAGAGGCTACTAAAGACTTAGATGAAAACGGTATGATCAGAATTGGTGCCGAGGTGAAGCCTGGTGATATTTTGATTGGAAAAATTACTCCTAAAGGAGAGTCAGATCCAACTCCAGAAGAAAAATTATTACGTGCTATCTTCGGAGATAAAGCAGGTGATGTGAAAGATGCTTCATTAAAAGCGTCTCCTTCGTTACACGGTGTTGTTTTAGACAAAAAATTATTCGCAAGAGCGGTTAAAGATAAACGTAAACGCTCTCAAGATAAAGATGCATTAACTGCGTTAGAATTAGAATTCGAAACGAAATTTGTTGATTTAAAAGACAAATTAATTGAGAAATTATTCTTAATCGTTAATGGAAAAACTTCTCAAGGTGTAATGAATGATTTGGGTGAAGAAGTATTACCAAAAGGTAAAAAATACACTCAAAAAATGCTTTACGCTGTAGAAGACTTTGCTCACTTAGTAAAAGGACAATGGGTTGCTGATGACGCTACTAACAAATTAGTAAACGACTTAATTCACAACTACAAAATCAAATTAAGTGATTTACAAGGTGCTTTACGTAGAGAGAAATTCACGATCACTGTTGGAGATGAATTACCAGCAGGTATCTTGAAATTAGCTAAAGTATACATTGCTAAGAAACGTAAGTTGAAAGTAGGGGATAAAATGGCAGGACGTCACGGTAACAAAGGTATCGTAGCTCGTATCGTTCGTCATGAAGATATGCCTTTCTTAGAAGATGGGACACCTGTAGATATCGTATTGAATCCACTTGGGGTGCCTTCTCGTATGAACATCGGTCAGATTTACGAAACGGTTCTTGGATGGGCTGGTCAAAACTTAGGACGTAAATATGCTACGCCTATCTTTGACGGTGCTTCTTTAGACCAAATCAACGAATTGACTGACGAAGCTGGAATTCCTCGTTTTGGACATACATATTTATATGATGGTGGAACAGGAGAACGTTTCAACCAAGCTGCAACAGTTGGAGTTATCTATATGTTGAAACTTGGACATATGATTGATGATAAGATGCACGCTCGTTCTATCGGACCATACTCATTAATTACGCAACAACCTCTTGGAGGTAAGGCGCAATTTGGAGGTCAGCGTTTTGGAGAGATGGAGGTATGGGCACTTGAAGCATACGGTGCTTCTAGTACTTTACGTGAAATCTTAACTGTTAAATCGGATGACGTTATTGGTAGAGCTAAGACCTACGAAGCTATCGTTAAGGGTGAAACTATGCCAGAACCAGGTTTACCAGAATCATTCAACGTATTGATGCACGAATTGAAAGGTCTAGGTTTAGACATTCGTTTGGAAGAATAAATTTAAAATCTGTTTACAGAACACCTCTTTTGCGTGTTCTGTAAACTTTTTTATATGAGTTTTTAGGATTTTACCCGTAACCCGTTCCGATTTTTTATACAACTCGTAGGAGTTCTATAACTAGCACCTCGCTTTTTTGAGGTTTTGAGAAGTAACCCGTGGTAGTGATTAATGAATTTTCATTTTTCAAAAAATCAATTTTTAATTGAAAATAAGTCAATAGTAAAAACTATGATGAACAACAAAAACAATAGTAAAGAAAAGAACACTGTAAAAAGGTTCGACAAAATCTCGATAGGATTAGCATCTCCTGAATCTATCTTAAAAGAGTCTAGAGGTGAGGTTTTAAAACCTGAAACTATCAACTACCGTACTCACAAACCAGAGCGTGATGGTCTTTTTTGTGAGCGTATTTTTGGACCGGTTAAAGACTTCGAATGTGCTTGTGGTAAGTACAAAAGAATCCGTTACAAAGGAATCATCTGTGACCGTTGTGGGGTAGAAGTTACGGAGAAAAAAGTACGTCGTGATAGAGTTGGACACATCAACCTTGTTGTGCCTATCGCTCACATCTGGTATTTCCGTTCTTTACCTAACAAAATTGGATACATTTTAGGTCTTCCGTCTAAAAAATTAGACATGATTATCTATTATGAAAGATACGTGGTTGTACAACCAGGTATTGCTAAAAACTCTGATGGAGAACCATTGCAAAGATTAGATTTCTTGACTGAAGAGGAATACCTAAATGTATTAGAATCTCTTCCTCAAGATAACCAATATTTAGATGATTTTGACCCTAATAAATTCGTTGCCAAAATGGGAGCTGAATGTATTATGGATTTATTAGCTCGTGTTGATTTAGATGCTTTATCATATGAATTACGTCACAGCGCTAATAACGAAACGTCTAAACAACGTAAAGTTGAGGCTTTAAAGAGATTACAAGTTGTTGAATCTTTCCGTGAGTCTAACTTAAACCGCGAAAACCGTCCTGAATGGATGATTATGAAAGTAATCCCTGTAATTCCACCAGAATTACGTCCATTAGTTCCACTTGATGGAGGTCGTTTCGCAACTTCAGATTTAAATGACTTATATCGTCGTGTAATTATCCGTAACAACCGTTTAAAAAGATTAATGGAGATTAAAGCTCCTGAAGTTATCTTACGTAACGAAAAACGTATGTTACAAGAGTCTGTTGATTCATTATTTGATAACACACGTAAAGCTTCTGCTGTTAAAACAGAATCTAACCGTCCATTAAAATCTTTATCTGACTCATTAAAAGGTAAGCAAGGACGTTTCCGTCAAAACTTACTTGGAAAACGTGTGGATTATTCTGCTCGTTCGGTAATTGTTGTTGGACCTGAATTAAAATTATTCGAATGTGGATTGCCAAAAGATATGGCAGCTGAATTATTCAAACCTTTCGTTATTCGTAAATTAATTGAAAGAGGTATTGTTAAAACAGTAAAATCTGCTAAGAAAATTATTGATAAAAAAGAACCTGTTGTTTGGGATATTTTAGAAAATGTAATTAAAGGTCACCCGGTATTACTTAACCGTGCTCCTACTTTGCACCGTTTAGGTATTCAAGCATTCCAGCCAAAATTAATTGAAGGTAAAGCTATTCAGTTACACCCATTAGTGTGTACGGCCTTCAATGCCGATTTTGACGGGGATCAGATGGCGGTTCACTTACCATTAGGGCCAGAAGCTATTTTAGAAGCTCAATTATTATTATTAGCCTCTCATAATATCTTGAACCCTGCTAATGGTGCGCCTATTACTGTACCTTCTCAGGACATGGTCTTGGGTCTTTACTATATGACCAAAGAACGTTTGTCTACTGAAGAAAATATTATCAAAGGACAAGACATTACTTTCTATTCTGCTGAAGAGGTGAACATCGCCTTAAACGAAGGTCGTTTAGATTTGAATGCTCGTGTTAAAATTCGTACTAAAGATTTTAATGAAAACGGTGAATTAGTTTACCAAATCATTCAAACTACTGCTGGACGTGTATTATTTAACGAGGTAGTTCCTGAAGCTGCTGGTTACATCAATGAAGTTTTAACTAAGAAAAACTTACGTGATATTATCGGTCATATCTTGAACGCTACAGATGTACCTACAACTGCTGCCTTCTTAGATGATATGAAAAATATGGGGTATAAATTCGCCTTCAAAGGAGGTTTATCATTCTCATTAGGGGATATCCGTATCCCAGAACAAAAAACTAAATTAATTGCCGATGCTAGAGAACAAGTAGAAGGAATTTCTGCTAACTATAATATGGGGCTTATTACTAATAACGAACGTTACAACCAAGTTATTGACGTTTGGACTTCTGCAAATGCTGAATTGACTGAATTGGCAATGAAAAACATTCGTGAAGACCAACAAGGATTTAACTCTGTATACATGATGCTTGATTCTGGAGCCCGTGGATCGAAAGAGCAAATCCGTCAGTTAACTGGTATGCGTGGATTGATGGCAAAACCTAAAAAATCGACTGCTGGTGGGGGTGAAATTATTGAAAACCCGATTCTTTCGAACTTTAAAGAAGGTCTTTCTATCTTAGAGTACTTTATCTCTACCCACGGTGCGCGTAAAGGTCTTGCCGATACCGCTCTTAAAACTGCCGATGCAGGGTATTTAACAAGAAGGTTACATGACGTTTCTCAAGATGTTATTGTTAACATCAAAGATTGTGGTACATTAAGAGGTCTTGAAGTTTCTGCATTGAAGAAAAATGAGGAAATCGTTGAATCTTTAGGTGAAAGAATCTTAGGACGTGTAACGTTACAAGATGTAGTTAATCCATTAACTAACGAAGTTATCGTTGCTGCTGGACAACAAATCACTGAAAACATTGTTAAAGTAATTGAAGAATCTCCAATCGATTCTGTTGAAGTACGTTCTCCATTAACTTGTGAGGCTCCTTCTGGAATCTGTGAAAAATGTTACGGTCGTAACTTAGCTACAGGTAAAATGGCTCAACGTGGTGAAGCTGTCGGTGTAATTGCTGCTCAGTCTATTGGAGAGCCAGGTACTCAGTTAACACTTCGTACGTTCCACGTTGGAGGGGTTGCCGGAGGTATCTCTGAAGAATCTAGTATCGTTGCTCGTTTCCCTGGTCGTTTAGAAATCGAAGATTTAAAAACAGTTAAAGGTGAAGATGCTGATGGTAACGAAGTAGATATCGTAGTTTCTCGTTCTACAGAATTGAAATTAATCGATGAAAATACAGGTGTATTATTAAGTACTCATAACATTCAATACGGTTCATTTATTTACGTAACTGATGGTCAAAAAGTGGCTAAAGGGGATGTAATCAACAAATGGGATCCATATAACGGGGTAATTATCTCTGAATTTACTGGTAAAATCGCTTACGAAGATTTAGAACAAGGACAATCGTTCTTAGTTGAAATCGATGAACAAACTGGTTTCCAAGAAAAAGTTATCTCTGAATCTAGAAACAAAAAATTAGTTCCTACTTTATTAGTTTATGGTAAAGACGGTGAATTGATTCGTTCTTACAACTTACCAGTAGGGGCACACCTTATGGTAGATGATGGTGAGAAAATTAAAGCTGGTAAAATCTTAGTGAAAATTCCTCGTCGTTCTTCTAAATCAGGAGATATCACCGGAGGTCTTCCTAGAATTACGGAGTTATTAGAAGCTCGTAATCCATCTAACCCAGCGGTTGTTTCTGAAATTGATGGTGTTGTTACTTTTGGAAAAATTAAGCGTGGTAACCGTGAAATTATTATCGAGTCTAAATTCGGTGAGATTAAGAAATACTTAGTGAAATTATCTAGTCAAATCTTAGTTCAAGAAAATGACTTCGTAAAAGCTGGTTCTCCACTTTCTGAAGGAGCGATTACGCCAAGTGATATCTTAAGAATTCAAGGACCTTCTGCTGTTCAACAGTACTTAGTTAACGAAATTCAAGAGGTTTACCGTTTACAAGGGGTAAAAATCAATGACAAGCACTTTGAGGTTGTAATTCGTCAAATGATGCGTAAAGTTCGTGTGGTTGATGCAGGGGATACTTTATTCTTAGAAGATCAATTAATCCATACTAAAGACTTTATCGCTGAAAATGATAAGCTTTACGGTATGAAAGTTGTTGAAGACGCAGGTGATTCTACAAACTTGAAACCTGGTCAAATCGTTTCTCCTCGTGAATTACGTGATGAGAATTCATTCTTAAAACGTAACGATAAAAACCTTGTTGTTGCTCGTGATGTAATCACTGCAACAGCAACTCCAATCCTTCAAGGTATCACTAGAGCTTCGTTACAAACTAAATCATTTATATCTGCAGCTTCTTTCCAAGAAACTACTAAAGTATTAAATGAAGCAGCTGTAGCTGGTAAAGTTGATTACTTATTAGGATTAAAAGAAAACGTTATTGTAGGTCACCGTATCCCTGCCGGTACAGGTATGAGAGAATATGACAACAGAATCGTTGGTCCTAAAGACGAAGCAAACGCTTCAAACTCTAACAAATCTGATTTTACATACTAATTAATAGTATAAAAATTATATTTTTGAAGCCTAACTGCAATTTGCAGTTAGGCTTTTTTAATTATTAAAAAATAAAACACATGGATAACAATACTCCACAACAATTAAACATAGAACTAGACGAAAATACAGCCGAAGGAACTTACACCAATCTCGCATTAATCAATCATTCAATCTCAGAATTTGTTCTTGATTTCGTTAATGTAATGCCAGGAATGCCAAAAGCAAAAATTAAATCAAGATTGATATTAACTCCTCAACACGCCAAAAGATTTCAAAAAGCCTTAGCAGAGAATATCGATCGCTTCGAAAATATATATGGAGAAATCAAAGACGCAGATCAGACAATCACCCCATTAAACTTTGGTCCTACAGGTCAAGCCTGATTTTTCACAAAAAAGAATTATTATAACTCGTTGTTTTTCAGTGCTTTAAAAAATAATTTCAAAATAAAACAAAAAAACTTTACAAAAGGTGTTGTATAATTCAAAAGAGGTTGTATCTTTGCACCCGCTTTGCAACACAAGCGAACATAATAGTAAACACGTTCATAGACATATTGAATTGACAGCCGTTATGAATTA
>JAFMOD010001787.1:11329-29854 GCA_019802435.1 Corydoras maculifer
GCGTGGGTTTCCTCCGGGTTCTCCGGTTTCCTCCCACAGTCCAAAAACATGGATCAAGTTAATTGAATTCTCAAAAATTGCCCCATTTAGAGTGTGTCTGTGTGAGTGAGTGTTTGCCCAGCGATGGATTGGCGCCCTGTCCTGGGTCTATCTGCCCAGCGCCCGAGACGTTCTCCCCTGGATGGGCATGGGGAACCCCACCGCGACCCTAATAGAGGATTAGCGGAAGATGAATGAAGTTAACAATGGGCAGCACAGTGGCTTAGTGGTTTAGCACGTTCGCCTCTCAGCTCTAGGGATTCCCAGTTCGAATCCCCATCTAGATGGAGTTTCCATGTTCTCCCTGTGTCCGCGTGGGTTTCCTCCGGGTTCTCCGGTTTCCTCCCACAGTCCAAAAACATGGATAAAGTCAATTGAATTCTCCAAAATTGCCCCATTTAGAGTGTGTCTGTGTGAGTAAGTGTGCGCCCAGCGATAGATTGGCGCCCTGTCCTGGGTCTATCTGCCCAGCGCCTGAGATGTTCTCCCCTGGATGGGCATGGGGAACCCCACCGCGACCCTAATAGAGGATAAGCGGGAGATAATGAATGAATGAATGAAAGTTAACAATGTTTATAACACACTGACATGCTAACACTGATTCCAGATTAGCAGATGAAGATAAACATGCTACCAGTAACATACAGACAGCAGAAGCAGTTGTTACTAAAACACACACACCTGTCAGTAAAATACATCAGAAACTTCATCCAAATAAAACTGTTATCATAAATATTTAATTATTAATCAATAAAAGCTTTGGTGTGATTTTTTTATTATTTACAGTTTTAATCAGACGTTTAAACAGTTATCAATGTTATTAAAGATTTGTGTCACATGTGCTCCATGAAGTGAAAAAAAAAATATTTCAAGGACCTAGTTTTAACTTTAAAGCAATTATTATATAAGAGAAAAAGAAAAAATAATATGTGACAATCAAATTTTCATTCATTCATTCATTATCTTCCGCTTATCCTCTATTAGGGTCGCGGTGGGGTTCCCCATGCCCATCCAGGGGAGAACATCTCGGGCGCTGGGCAGATAGACCCAGGACAGGGCACCAATCCATCGCTGGGCACACACTCACTCACACAGACACACTCTATATGGGGCAATTTGGAGAATTCAATTAACTTGATACATGTTTTTGGACTGTGGGAGGAAACCGGAGAAGCCGGAGGAAACCCACGCAGACACGGGGAGAACATGGAAACTCCACCCAGATGGGGATTCGAACCGGGAATCCCTAGTGGACAGGGCGCCAATCCATCGCTGGGCACACACTCACTCACTCACTCACACAGACACACTCTAAACGGGGCAATTTTGGAGAAACAATTAAATTTTTTTATATAAAATAGTTTATGCACAAATATAAAATTAGTTGATTAGGTGCATTTATGCCACATGTGGCTTGAAAACTTCATCGAATGGCTGTAATGGCTTGGGTCTTTTCTGGGTCGGCTCTGATCCGATCAGGTTGGATAATAAATCCCAAGAAGGAGCTGGAGTCCTTGTGAAATTCACATTTCTTGCCCATGACAAATAATTGGTTAAGGGCAAGACAGGACAGACTTGTTTGATGTGGTCTCTGAGATCTTTGGAAAATTTATTAAACTGAATATTTATTGAATATAATTTGTGTTGTTTTTTTTTTCAACTTACCTTTTTCAGCATCTTCTTTTCTCAATCGTCTCACTGAAATAAATATAAAAATTAACACTTAAAAACACAGATATTTCTCCAACAAATAAACATTATAAAGATTTAAGAGCTTTATCTTTAAAATGATGACTTGTTAAGATTTCTTAATAATACTAATCTTTATAACACACTGACATTCTAACTGTAAGGGATGCAAGGTTTGTGTTCCCATCTCTGTTTATTTATGGGTTTTGTTCTGCTTGTGTGTGCATCATGTCATTAGTTCTTGTTTATTGATTAATTAGTCCTTTTTTTAGTTTAGTGTCATTATCGTCAGCTGTGTTTATTCCGTTACGTGTCTGCCTTGTCAATTATACATACTTATTTCTTCTAATCCTCCTTGTCAGAGCATCATGTGAGTTACGTCATGTTTGCGTGTGTATCTGTGTTTCGTTCCTCAGTGTCTCTGCAGTAAATTGACCCTTTCATTTAGCAATGCAAAGACGACATTAACTCTGAATCCAGATCAAGCTAAACATATTAATAGTAATGTACAGACAGCAGAAGCATCTGTTAGTAAAACATACACACACACACACACACACACACACACACATACACACACACACACACACACACACACACACACACACACACACACACACACACACACACACACACACCTCTTCCAGTAAAATTGACTAGAAACTTTATCAAAAATAAAACTGTCATCAGAAATATTTAATCATTAATAAAAGCTTTGATTTTATTTTATTACTGTTTCAGTTTTAATCAGAACTTTATAGTTATTAATGTAATTAAGATTAATAATGTAATGATTCTACACAGAAACAGTGTCTTATGTAAAAGTCCACAGATCAAAAGCTTCTTCAAACTCACATTACATCTGTATTTTATGGATCATTGTTGTAATTGTCTTTTAAACATCACATTCTGAAACAGAGTGTATCTGTGTTGCTGCAGTATTTCTGTCTGTGTGTATTAAATCAGTAGAACACTGAGTACAGGAGAGTACAGTGCAGCAGGAGGATCAGGTTACTGATCAGGACATTAATAATAATAACACAAATATAACAACAATAATAATGAGGTTGCTTTTTCTGCACTGATTAGATTTTACTGTTTACATTCAGGTTTAAATACTTTAATAATTTAAATAGGTGGAGTTGTATAGAATATGCATAATGATTTAATAGTTAATGCCTTTATGTAAAATGATAAATTAATAAGGCTGATAGTTTACCTTTCCACATCATAAGACCAAATCCAGCAGCTATGATGATGATCACACACACAACTGAAACACTGATTACAGCTGCTTTCCATTTAGAGAAGATCTGATCTGTAAAACACAACAAAGTAATGACATCAAAATGCATTTTAATATCTAATCTCATTATCGGGGGCGGCACGGTGGCTTAGTGATTAGCACGTTCGCCTCTCAGCACTAGGGATTCCCGGTTCGAATCCCCATCTGGGTGGAGTTTGCATGTTCTCCCCGTATCTGCGTGGGTTTTCTCCAGGTTCTCCGGTTTCTTCCCACAGTCCAAAAACATGGATCAAATCAATTGAGTTCTCCAAATTGCCCCATATATGTGTGTATGTGTGTGTGTCTGTGTGTGTGAGTGCGTGCCCAGCGATAGATTGGCGCCCTGTCCTGGGTGTATCTGCCCAGTGCCCGAAACATTTTCCCCTGGATGGGCATGCGGAATCCCCACTGCAACCCCAATATGGTATAAAGCGAAAGATAATGAATGAACAAATGAATCTCATTATCTTCAGCTTGTCCCTATCTTCATCTAGAAGGATTCATCCAGACCAGGGCACCGGTCCATTGCTGGGCCCACACTCACTCACACAGACACACAGGTCAATTTAGATAGGGACAGTTTAGAGCAGGCAATTCACCTTAAATCCATGTTTTTGTACTCTGGGAAACTCTGGATAGCCATTTTAATATCATATAGTTTAATAAATAAAACTGCAACCGTGCAGCCAGCGCTTCGTTGCACTGTTTCCATGACATGACTGTCTGAGTTCTTTGGACCTGCTGGTCTTGTGTGACCAGCAATAGAAGATAAGACAGGATATTGTTTACTTGCGATCGGGACTGCACACAAGTCGCTGTGCACTAGAGAGCAGATGTCAGAAATCTCTGTGCCAACGAAGCTGGAGTCATGTGCATAATCCCTTTTTCTCACTGCTGCAGCAACTGCTGAATTTAAATGCAATGTTAATAAAACCAGTTTCTGTCTCTTGTCCTCAGTGTCACCATGTCACAGCCATGTTTTTAGTGCAACATTCACACTGATTGGACTCTTATTTTAGTTTTTCTGGAGTTAGATGTTAGATAAAAATTTTTATTAAACCTTGATACTGAAGAACTGGTTGAACCTGCAGGGTGTGCGTGTTTTTTACTTTGGAGTAAATATTGTAACAGTTTACTTTAACATTAAAATTCTAATGATGTGATCATCACAGACCTGATATTTAGCTGTTTTGTGTTGAGTGACATGCAGCTTGAGTTTCTGAACTCGAACATAAAATCAAAGATCAAATGAATCCACATGGAATGTTACTTTCAGATCTATGTGTTGTGTACATTACATTTATTAATTAGTTAACAATATTTTACAATGATTTAAAACTGTAACTTTAATATTCTAAAATCATTTTTAAAAAGTATTGTGGTTTTCAGTCAACACATATTTACATAGGGATGCACGGTGGCTTAGTGGTTAGGACGTTTGCCTCTCACCACTAGGGATTCCCGGTTCGAATCCCAATCTGGGTGGAGTTTCCATGTTCTCCCTGTGTCCACATGGGTTTCCTCCGGGTTCTCTGGTTTTCTCCCGGTCCAAAAAGATCAAGTCAATTGAGTTCCCCAAATTGCCCCATATAGAGGGTGTTTGTGTGTCTGTCTGTGTGAGTGAATGTTTGCCCAGCGATTGATTGGCGCCCTGTCCTGGGTGTATCTGCCCAGCTCCCGAGACGTTCTCCCCTGGATGGGCATGGGGAACCCCCCCACAAACCTAATAGAGGATAAAGCGGAAGATAATGGATGGACATATTTACAGACATATAATTCTATAAAAACACATATTTTTACTTTTGTTAAATAAAAGTTTGTTTTTTTATATTCTACAAAATGTTCTAATGTTTGTAAATGTTCTGCTTCATGTTGAAGTTTCAGAGATGTTTAAATCTTGGTGTAATAAACTTTTGAGAACCATAAATCAGGTGTGTGGTAATAATGTGATTCACCTGAGACGATGACCTCAGACTCCTTCATGTGATGACGTAGCTTCACTCTGCAGTAGAATCTGTTGGAGGCGCCGCTGGGTACATAGATTCTGTGTTTTACATTGAACAGCTCTCCATCTCTGTGAGTCTCTGTAGCTCCATCAGTCAGATTGATTCCTTCATTACCCATCCACTGAAGCTCAGGCTCAGGATACCAGCCTTTAGATTCACACAGCAGACTGAATCCTCCTGAAGTCTCATAGTTTTCCAGAGTGATCACTGGATCTGTTCCAACAGCTGTAATAACATCATTTAATATAATTTTAAATATTTAATGTATGAAACTAAAGTAGTGTTAGTGAAGGGTTCTGTTCTAACTCACCTTCAACCTTCAATTTAACAGTGAAGTAACCTTCCCAGGTTGGAGCCTGAATGTCACATGTATAATCTCCATCATCAGAAACTTGAACTTTAGTTAACAGCAGTGATGCGTTACCTTTCTGCAGCTCCTCTATAAATAAATCAGTTCTCCCTCTGTATGATGGAATTTGGTTAGTATTGATATTTTCCTGATCTTTGTAGAGATGAACCACTGGGTTCACCTGGTCTGGCCTAAACCACTCCACCCTCATTTTCACAACACTAGTACTGGGTTCCATCCAGCAGGGTAGAAGAATGTTAGAACCATGTTCAGCATAAAGAGGAACACGAGGACCAACCACCTGATGATTCTCTACAATGAGAAAACCATATATAAGTTTAATTTAAATTTGAAGATATTATCATCAGCAGTATCCAAGTGATAGAGGTGTTTAACTGTTTATATTTTAAGTAAGTTTGAAATCAAGAATAGATTACTAATATTATACAATAAAAGTTTGATCAGTAAAGTCATCATCGTAACTCTGAGATTTTTTTACTCTAACTGAAAAACAAATGTAATTAAAAATATTACGACATCATAGTGCAGAGAGGATCTGCACAATAAAACATTCAGCTCCAGCACTACTGACTACAACAGCAAAAAAAAGGCACCAGGTCACACAACTGTGAGCCTCTCTGGATTCTAAACAGAGACTTTTGATGCTTAACCCTTAAAATGAGGAACTGAAATGGAGAACGTTCTGATCTCACTGTAGAGCCATAACCACCGAGTAGCTTTTGATTAATAACATTTTTTGATTATCTGATTACATTATTAATTATTATAAAGTGATGTGTGTGTGAGACAGAAAACAACTATAGTAATATATTTTTATATTTTTATAAGAAACTAATTTTGATGGTTTATTGGCTGTAATTTCCTTCACTCGTACATGTCATTGAGGAGAACAGAAAAGTACACATTTACATTTAGTCATTTAGCAGATACTTTTATCCAAAGCGACATACGAATGAGAACACCACAAGTCAGTAGTTTATGAAGAAAACCAGCTACACTTTAGAATTATCAAACCTGATAATTATATGATGCTGCCCCCCCCCTTTATTTTTACAACAGGTATTTGTTAAAAAGATGCGTCTTCTGTAGCTTCTTAAAAATGTCAGGTGACTCTGCCTTATGGACAGAGTTGGGAAGATGGTTTCACCATTTTGCAGTAGTGAATGCCACCCAGTGGGAATTAGCTCCTCTGTGAGATAGAATCACCAGGAGACAGTCATCACTGGAGCGAAGTGAATGAGTGTATTTTGAAAAGATAGAGTGAAGGTGGGAGGGGGCAGACTAGGAAATGGTTCTGTTGGCCAGGGTCAGTGACTTGTACTGAATGCGAGCAGCTACATGGAGCCCTGATTGTGGAAGCTGGGAGATCGGCGAGCAACGCATTACAATAGTCAAGCCGGGATAGGATAAGGGCTTGAACTAACTAATCTTCCTCATGTTGTAAAGAAGGAATCTGCTGGAACGGGTAGTTTAACAACACAACCATTTATCAATATTAAATACCCCATGTTGGAACATTTCATCACCAAACAGCAGTCTTTTAAAACTGTCTTTTAATATCATTTAAAGAAATGAAGTGTTAATTACTAACGTGTTATGTGTTAATAATCCTTATAATAATCCTAATAATAATCCAGATACATCATACTTTATGGCATTTTAACATTTTAAGTGCTGCTGTGATGATCCACTTTATAAAGTCTTATAATCATTATATTGTTGCATTGTTTTTATCTATCCAAAATACTCAGACACTTAAGAGGTTCAGATATTTTTTTGTAATACAGCAGATTACTGTTCTCAATATCGTCATCAGAAATGACAAACTTATCATGTGATAGCAGTCTGCTGCATTCACACACTTTAAAATGTCTTCTAATCTCCTGATATACCATCAGAGGACCATTCACATTTTACTGATAAATACTGCCTTTTCAGACACACTACCATTCTCACCTACTGCTTTCACATACTATATGTATATAGTATGGTAGTATGCGATTTCAGACACAGTCCATGCTATTAGTGGATGCAGCATCACATAATAATCCAGTCAGTTATATTGTCAGTGTTTGTATTGAACAGTTTTCATAACCTTCAATGCAGGCCACAAAAATCTCTGAATCACAGACTGATGTTTATTAAATATTGTCAATGAATACTAATAAAATTATTCCAAAGGGTCTGTCTGCTTCATCCAAGGCACTCCGGATGTCCGTTAGGTTAGTGTAATCTTGCCCTCTGATTGGATAGTCAGAGAGTGTATCAACTTGGTTAGACATTTTTAGATAATAAAAACAGAAATACAACTCGACTTTCAGCATCAGATTCAATGGCAACAGAAAAGGACTTCTTAATGGAACTAATTAAACTATTTTTAAGAAAAAAAGGAAAATGGATTTATAATCAGTATTATCAGTATCATAATTAAATTATTTTCCTGAATGACACTGCAGTTTTTTTTAGGTTACTGTGATTTTTGATATGTGGCTACACAAGCTATCATGTGATGCAGCAGCTCTCTATACTGCATTTTTGCATAATAAGATGTTTTATAGCTATAACAATTATTGACAGGTGCATTCATTTAGATGGAGCATTAGATGTGTTTGTAGAGACAGTTTCAGGATCTTCATCATGTGACTGGATTCACAGATATACAAAGTCATGTTGAGGAGTAATGTTATGATCTCTGTACTGAACTTAACCCTTTATAATAATGAGATGTCAATGACCTGAAACACTAAAGCAACCAAAGCTTGAACAGGATTTATACTCTCTATTCTAAAAAGACTTAATATTTTACTTATTTTTTTATTAATATGGACCCATAAAAATCTGTAATTTTTTTTTAAACATCAAAAACACATACCATTTAATGTAAAATATGTTCATGGCTCATAGATTTTCATAGTTCATAGAATTTCAATAATGAATAATATACTAGTGAGTGTGCCCAGCAATATATTGGCACCCTGTCCTGGGTGTATCTGCCCAGCGCCCGAAACGTTCTCCCCTAATTGGGCATGGGAAACCCCACCTATTAGAGGATAAAGCGAAACATAATGGATGGATGAATTATATAATAATTAAAGACATTGTATTTAGTTACAGTCACTGTTACTAATTATTATAAAACAGTTATACAAAGGTTTTTTTTCATATAAAGCAATTTAACTGTAAACATTTTTTTATTATTAGTATAATGTGATCTGTGTGTTGAATAAGCTTAGAATAAAGTAAAAAAGAAATAAAAGAAATAAATACAGATTACCTGATGAAGAACAGTGGATAAACACCATCATCACACAAACATACTTCATCTCTGAAACTACAAAAAAAAAAAAAAAAAAAAAAAACTAAAATGAACATGGCGGCATGATGGCTTAGTGGTTAGGACGTTCGCCTCTTAGCGCTAGGGATTCCCGGTTCGAATCCCCATCTGGGTGGAGTTTCCATGTTCTCCCTGTGTCCGCGTGGGTTTCCTCCGGGTTCTCCGGTTTCCTCCCACAGTCCAAAAACATGGATCAAGTCAATTGAATTCTCCAAATTGCCCCATATAGTGTGTCTGTGTGAGTGAGTGTGTGCCCAGCGATGGATTGGGTGTATCTGCCCAGCGCCCGAAAAGTTCTCACCTGGATGGGCATGGGGAACCCCACCGCGACCCTAATAGAGGATAAAGTGGGAGATAATGAATGAATGAATGAAATGAACATTAGTTCTGGGAGAAAATTCTACAGATAATTGTAAAAGGTTTATGATGCTCCAGAGAGGAAGTGATTGCTCCTGATTGTAATTCAGTTATAGTGGATGCTCTTGTGGTTGTAGAACAATCTAATATGACTCATATCTACATTAACACTCATTAACAGAATCTCATGTTTCAGATGGATAAAAATATCAATTTTAAAAATGTATCTATGTAATATTTTTTAACATAGAACTTACTAAACTAAAATCGAGTCACTTGTATTTCAATTTTCTGATATCCAATTTAATACTTTAATCGATTACATTGGGTAGAACATGGAGATTGAATTCATCATGGAAGGTGAATTCATCTATTATAAATAATCTAAGATGTACAGGTGTTGAAAATGAATATGGGAGAATAACATTTCACCAGATATCCTGTGGGATGGAATAAAGTTAAAAGTCATATAAAGTTAAAGAGACGAATTCTATTAATAAAATTCTTAGGACTTAGAACAGCTACAGGAACGACTAAAATGTTACAGACAACTAATTACAATACATCCCATACAAAACTGTAATATCCCTAAATTTCCCTAAGATCCCTAAATTTCTGATTGTTACTTGTCTTATTTATTGAACCTTTAAAGCCAAGCAATATAACAGAATTCAGATGTTAAAGGAATCGATATACATGGTACGGAACAGAAAATTCAGGATACAAACTTAACACTGCATTTCACTTTTTTACTGTTTTTAAGCTAGTATTAGTTACTTTTTTTGTTTTTGTTTTATGTCTTAATGTCATAAATGTCTTGTAACCATGGGACAGCGAGGAACGTAATTTTGATTACTTTGTATGTATAGAACATGTGAAGGAATTGGCAATAAAGCCTACTTTGACTTTGACATTTAAAGAACCCAGATGTTTACCTTGAACTACATCCCAACCAAAACTCTCAGTGTTTAAATGTTGAAGTGTTTAAATGCCCCACAAATTACATTAACAGTGGTTCCCAAAGAGTGTGCATGGAGCTACTTCAAGGAGGGTACAGCAAGGCAAATCAGAACTGCCAGCAAACAACGTAAACATTTGTGAAAGCTAAACATGCTGTTTTCTCAAGCCACATTGTCACACATGCTTTACCCCCTTGTTTCTCTTCTGTTTCTCTTCCCTTAACTGGGTGTGGCCATTAAAATTAACCTAAATTATAACCTGCACCTTGTTGTTGTCCTTATTATACTCACTACTTCACTTATACAAAGCCCTTCATCCTTTCAGTTCCTTGTGTTGCATTGTTGTGTAATAGCACTAAACTTCTGTGCGTGTTGTGTTTGAAAATTTCAGATATAGTAACTGTGTCCTGCAGACTGTTCTCTGTTTGGCCTTAGTCTGCATCTTCTTGAGACACCAACCAGCCAGTGTTTTTGGTTCCAGTTCATTCTGATCTGTTCCGTTGAGTGCTGGGTTTTTATTTTGGCAAATTTTTTTTCATTGCCCCATTCCCATACATGTTCCAATGTGAAAACAAGAAAATATGATGATGCAATCTTGCCATCGGCTTCAGGAGTACATTTTTGGGTAACGAGGAGAGATTTCAGTGCATTCTGTGTTTGAAAATACTGGCTAACAAATTAAAACAGCACTTTTTATTCATTGCTGTTGACGTGGTTTCAGATATAGTTATTTACCAGTTGCGGTGGCAAGTTCTAACCTTTATGCTGTCACATGCTGTAGGTTGAAGGTGGCAGATGCCAACAGAATGAACAAACTGATCTCGCTGAGGTTAAATATGGTGTCCCACAAGGGTCAGTTCTGGGTCCACTCCTATTTGCATTATATATGCTTCCATTGGGATCAATTATTTGTAAACATGGAATCAGTTTTCACTCATATGCAGATGATACACAGTTATATGTTTCAGCTAACCCTAATGATGGTCGTTCAGTCAGCAAGCTCGAGGACTGCATCCAAGATATTAAAATATGGTTTCCCCCCACAGTCCAAAAACATGGATCAAGTCAATTGAATTCTCAAAATTGCCCCATATAGTGTGTCTGTGTGAGTGAGTGTGTGCCCAGCGATGGATTGGCGCCCTGTCCTGGGTCTATCTGCCCAGCGCCCGAGACGTTCTCCCCTGGATGGGCATGGGGAACCCCACCGCGACCCTACTAGAAGATAAAGCGGGAGATAATGTATGAATGAATGAATGAATAAATACTATGTACCGTATTTTCCGGACTATAAGGCGCACCTAAAAGCCTAAAAATTTTCCAGAAATCGGACGTGCTGCTTATAATCCGGTGTGCCTTATACGTGTACTGAGTTCCAAAATCTATAAAAGTGTTGTTGTGCGACCGGGTGGTTTTTTCCACATATCACCGTCCCTGCTGATTTGTGGCTCCATGCGCGCTCATCTCACAGAAAAGCCGAGTGAAGAAAATTTATTCGGAGCTTGCCGTCATTCCGGATGGATTAAATAAAGAACTCCAACCGCTAAACACTGGCGTAAACGGGGCGTTTAAAGTAAAGTTGCGGGCGGCGTGGGAGCGATGGATAATAGACGGCGAACACACGTTTACTAAAACTCGGGAGGCAGCGGCAGGCGAGTTACGCCACCGTCTGTGAATGGATTGTGGATGTCTGGGCTAAGGTTTCTGCTGTAACTGTTGTCCGAGCTTTCACGAAAGCCGGCATCGTTGCTGAACAGCCGCCTGGTGACGAGACTGACTCAGACATTCATTGATATTAAAATTGCACAGCTTTTGAATTCAGACACAGAAGATTAGGACTTTGATGGATTTGTGGGAGAAGAGTGATTAAAAATAATGTGCGTTTTGTCAAGTAGTAGAATAAACTTCAATTATAAATCAGCGTTTTGCATCCTTTACTTTTCTTGTAGATCGTATGTTTTAGCAAGTGCCTTATAATACGGTGCCGTACAGAATAAGTACCGTACAGAAACAGAGTCCCTAATTCAGACTGCGCCTTATAGTACGGTGCGCCTTATACGTGGTACAAATACAGAAATAGACCCCGTAATTCAGACTGTGCCTTATGGTCCGGAAAATACGGTAGTCAGATGGAAGGAAATTACAAGGAAAGCTACGTTAACTTACACAACATTGATGAGGCAACTTTTAGACAGAGAGAACCCCCTCGATCAACAGAACAATACAAACTTAAAGAAGTCATTAAGTTACCTGAGGTTTAGCAACCTGGTAAATTTTAAAAAATGGTATGGTATAATGCTGAGGCAAACAATAGTGATAATGGCTTTTACATGCAGGGGCTAAAAACTTCATTCAACACTCCTTTACTACATGTCAGAATATTGCAATCATTCCAGTGCTTTAAAGAAAAATATGGATTAAAACAAAATCATTACTCTAAATGTGTCATGGAACAGCCGTCTGATACAGATATGAGGACTAACAGGGATTTTAATGCACAGGCACTGTAAGAACACACACATGACATAATTCATATGATGTTCATATGGGCAGGAACAGAAGAGACAAGAACATTAAGCCAAATGCAAAATCACATGAATGATTACCAGCTGAAGATAATGACATGAGACAAAATTAAAAGAAGGATTAGTTAATAAATTAACAGAGACTAACACAAAGCACAGACCGGACAAGACAAAACCATAAAATAAACTGTGTAGGGGGTGCAAATCCTGCATCCATTACAAAGTGAGACATTATTTTAATGAATTATTCAAACACAAATCCAGAAACAGCGATCCTTGGAGAATCTATTATTCCTAAAGAATTGAAAAAATTTGATCAAATTTAGTTTAGATGGCTGAACTATAAAAGACCCGAGAGACAAGATTTCATTTAAACTTAAATGACCTTCACACGCTCTGCATTCTCTTTCCATATAAAAAACTTAAATATTTTTGCAAAATGTTTTTTCAATTAATTAATTTAAATACATTATAAGAGGAACTTCAGAGTAAAGTTTTTTTTTTTATTATTATTTTGTAAAAGTCTACCTTATCAGTCTACCTAAACAATGCTCAGAATTAGAATTGGGACTTGTTGCAAAGGAATTAAGTAACTACATTACCCATCCTTAAAATATTTCTTTTTCATAATAAAATAAATTTGACAAAAAAGGTTTATATATAAATATTGTAGATTAAAGATTTAGCAGTTTTAATTTATACTTTCACTTTCATTTTACTGAAAGCAGGAAATAAAAAGTAGAAAAAGAAAAGTTCCATGTGCTTTAATTTGCCTTTTAATATAAATGAAGATTATCAAATGAAATTTCCCTTTATTCACAAACATAAAATAAAACATCTCACCAGCAATATGAGATATCCACTCAGTAATCAGTGTAGTCCTTTACGCTCTGTTTGCGTGTGTGTGTGAGAGAGACAGTACATTCACACGGTCAGGGGTGTGTCCTACCTCAGTGATCAGGTAACATGAATCTTTTTACTAGTATAGTTTATAATAGTTTCAGCATCATTAATTTACTACAAGTTTCATCAGAGGTTCTCTCTCTCATATATCTATTTGTATTCTCTATTATTTCTCTAATTTCTAAAACAAATCCAGTTGTTAAATCCTCACTCCTAAATATTCCACAGTCAACTGTCAGCTGTATTATAAGAAAATGGAAGTGTTTGGGAGCAACAGCAACTCAGCTACCAAGTGGTAGGTAGTACCAAGTAAACCTACAGAGTGGGGTCAGCCCATACATCAATGCAAAGCATCGGATGCAGTGGTGTAAAGCACTCTGCCACTGGAGTGACGGATCACGCTTCTGCATCTGGCAATCTGATGGATGAGTCTGGGTTTGGCAGTTGTCAGGGGAATGACTGCATTGTGTAGTTTGGTGTAAAGTAAAGGATTATGGTGTGGGGCTGTTTTTAGGAGCTGGGCATGGCCCCTTAGTTCTAGTGAAAGGAACTCTGAATGCCTTAGCATACCAAGAAATTTTGGACAATCCCATTCTCCCATCTTTGTGAGAACTGTTTGGAGCTGGCCCCTTCCTTTTCCAACATGACTGTGCACCAGTGCACAAAGCAAGGTCCAGAAAGACATGGAGGACAGAGTATGGTGTGGATGAACCTGCACAGAGTTCTGACCTTAACCTGATAGAACATCTTTGGGATGAATTAGAGCACAGACTGAGATCCAATGGAAGAATGGTCATGATTTTCCAGAAACACACTCCTAAACCTTGTGGACAGCCTTCCCAGAAGAGTTGAAGCTGTTCTAGCTGTAAAGGATTCAAGGATTTTTATTGTCACAGGGGAGACCGGCGTCATACAGAACCCTATGGATTAGGAATGGGATGTTACTTAAGCTCATATGTAAGTGAATACTTTTAAAAATATAATATATACAATATATACATATACAAACATTACTCTTCATTACTTATTTTAATTCTCTCTCACAGACACATCTCAGTTGTTGATCTGTCAGTTCATCAGAAGAAGCAGAACAAGTTTAAACAGGTACTGATTTCAGTAATAGGATTATTTATATAACTCAGAGTGGAACTATGGACACACCCTCTTTTGGGACATTAGAATAGCTGACATTTATGTTATTTCTTTTACAGTCATCATTAATTCTGTGTGTTATTTTTTTTTTGTTATAAATTCAAACACTAGATTTTTTTTTCCCTCACACAGCATCACAGGTGATTGATGAAAACACACCTCAAACGAACATTGATCTAAACACATCTTAATCCATCCATCCATTCAGCATCTTCCAATTTATCCTATATTAGGTTCACGGGGGGGGGGACAGCACCAATCTATATCTGGGCACACACTCACACAAACAAACTCTATATATGAGGAAATTTGGAGAATTGAGTTGCTCCATGTTTTTGGACTGTGGGGGGAAACAGGAGAACCCGGAAGAAACCCACGTGGACACGGGAAGAACATGGAAACTCCACCCAGATGGGGATTCGAACCGGGAATCCCTAGCGCCGAGAGGCGAACGTGCTAGCCATTAAGCCACCCTGCCGCCGACTTAAATCTTGTTTACAATCATATTATTTAAAAAATAGTAGGGTTTCCCATGCCCATCCAGGGCAGAACGTTTCGGGTGCTGGGCAGATAGACCCAGGACAAGGCGCTAATCTATCACTGGGCACACACTCACTCACACATACACACTCTATATTGGGCAATTTGGAGTACTTAATTGGCCTTATCCATGTTTTTGGACTGTGGGGGGAAACCGGAGAACCCGGAGGAAACCCACGCGGACACGGGGAGAACATGGAAACTCCACCCAGATGGGGATTTGAACCGGGAATCCTTCGTGCTGAGGCCAACGTGCTAAACCACTAAGCCCTCACATCTTAATCATTAACACAAATCTTTAAATAGATAAATGCTCACAGATTCCCTCAGATCCAACCCAAAATCTGATAGACCGAAACCACAGAAGAATTAAAGTTCTTATAGCTGTAAAGAGGAACTCATTTAGAATGAGACGTGATGAAGGTTCTGCAGGTGTCCAAATACTTCTGTTCACAGTGTGAATGAATATCTCAGAACTACAGAACAAAGAAAAAAGGGAATAAGATTCTAACCTCATAAATAAAAATAAGTGTTTTCAGGCTGTGATTCCTGCTAAAGGGGGCGCTACTGAGTTTGTAGAGTGTTAAAACTTTTAGACAGACCACTTTCGTGCCACCCTTTTTAGAACCAACAGATTATAATAAACTAATTATTTCTATTGATTTATTATTTTTGAATTATATAATGGTCCATATTAAAGTAAATACTATTTACACATTAACTATCATCTAAGTGTTTGATATTATAATTAATAATGATTTATTATTATATTCTGTTGATAAGCTAAAGAAATCACATCTGTATCCTCAGAACCTACAGAAAGTTCTAAATGATCAGAAACAGTTCCGATCTGATCTCTAAATGTTTACTGTATGATATCAGAATGGCTTTTCTTCTGGGTGCTGAAGATCCGATCTAAGAAGGGTTCTGATGGTTCTGTTGTTCCCATTTTATAATGTTCTTAGCTTAGAGGGAGAGGTACAACCTCTAAAATCTTTATCCTCGTCTCTTGACCTGCGGCTATTCACGTCAGCAGAATCCTGACAGGGTATGATGACTTTCTATAAGCAGTATAAAATAAACTCCTAGTAAAGAATCTTAAAAAAATTAATTCAAATGAAATGAGGATTAAAGATCCGACAGTGTAGATTATCAGACATGCTGACTGTATTTATAGTGATCATTATAACAGAATCAGGATTTGATTAAACCCACACTTTAGAACCCGAACTCCAGTCTCTGGATCGTTGCTCACGCTGTGAGGAAGAAACATAAGAGACTTTAGAATTCAAGTTAAACCTGTCCCTGAGCTTTCATTATCAGGAACTTGTGCAGTTCCACAGAACTTTTCTGAACTAAGAGCAGATGAACACTTTCCTTATAAAATTCCTTTAACCTTAATAAACCTGACCTTTCCTCCATTCAATACTGAACACATGCTTTTATCTAAAGAGCAGATCATGAGTTCCACCTCGAACCCAGAACACTGCACTGCTGCATGCACAGCTTCTGATTGATTGATTAATATAATTTATTCAATTATAAGAACTAATAATCATCAGTGTGAAGATTTCCACCAGATCACTAAACCCACAAACTGCTTCTGTACAGCTGCTTCTCTGAACCCGAGCCACCAGCCCACAGCTTCACATCTGACATGCAGCTGAAGGTCTGCTGCAGAGGATTCTGGAAGTTGTAGGAGTCCTTAGACAAGTTGATGTGATGCCCCTGAGTTGCTGCTTCTGAAGTAAAGAAGAGAAACTCCCTTCTGTCATATAAACACATCAGAAAATCAAATCGAACGGCTTAGTGGTCAACACGTTCACCCCTCAGTGCTGGAGGTCCAGGTTTGAATCATGTCAATTATTGCAGAAAAAAAGAGTTTTAAACATTAATTCATATTTATATTTCATGTTATACACAATTTGCATAGTTAACATTCGGTGTTTTAATTTAATACTAAATTTAATTTAATACTTAATTTAATACTGAGGCTTAGTGGTTAGCACATTCGCCTCTCAGCACTAGGGATTCCCGGTTCGAATCCCCATCTGGGTGGAGTTTTCATGTTCTCCCCGTGTCTGCGTGGGTTTCCATCGGGTTCACTAGTTTCCTCACACAGTCCAAAAACATGGAACAAGTCAATTGAGTTCTCGAAATTGCCCCATATAGAGTGTGTATGCGTGCGTGTCTGTGTGAGTGAGTGTGTGCCCAACGATAGATTGCCGCCCTGTCCTGGGTGTATCTGTGTATCTGATGGGCATAAGGAACCCCACCGCGACCCTAATATAGAAAAAAGCGGAAGATAATGAATGAATAAATAAATGAATGAACAAATTTAATACTGTATATAATGGACTTAAATGACATCAGGTAAGAGGAGGAAGCGTCTCTGGCGCTCTCTGGTGGCTTGTTGCAATATAACCTTAGTCAAACCTTTCAGATATTGAATGTTTTATTAGCTGATTGATGAATGAATGTATATGATTAATTAAAACAGAAGAGGTTCTTACTCTGTAGTTTAGAGAATGCATGTTCTAGATCCTTCACCTGGTTCCCCTTGAACCTGGATAGACAGAGAATTAGAGACAGAAGGAGGAAGCTGTTTGTGCTTAAAACATATAACAAAGAAACAAACAATGACTTTTTTATTTTTTAAATAATATTATTGTAAACAGGCGGCACGGTGGCTTAGTGGTTAGCACGTTCGCCTCTCAGCGCTAGGGATTCCCGGTTCGACGTGGAGCAAGTCAATTGAGTTCTCCAATTGCCCCATATATAGAGTTAGTTTGTGTGAGAGTGCCCAGAGATAGATTGGTGCTCTGTCCTGGGTGTATCTGCCCAGCACCCACAACGTTCTCCCCTGGACCGGCATGTGGAACCCCCCCCCCCCCCCGCGACCCTAATATAGGATAAGGTGGAAGATAATGGATGGATGGATTTACTGTAAGTCATGTTAAACATCTCATAGTTGTCAGAGTCTCTGTCTGCTAGGAATGTTGTAATTGCATTTCTGTTCTAATTCTTGTTTCTATTGTTTTAACATAATTCTAGTTTTACACAGCTCCAGTGTTCAAATCAACTCCACCTATTTGTGCCTTTAATTATTTATGTTTAATTATATTTTTACAAGGCGGCACGGTGGCTTAGTGGTTAGCACGTTCGCCTCTCAGCGCTAGGGATTCCCGGTTCGAATCCCCATCTGGGTGGAGTTTCCATGTTCTCCCCGTGTCTGCGTGGGTTTCCTCCGGGTTCTCCGGTTTCCTCCCACAGTCCAAAAACATGGATCAAGTTAATTGAATTCTCAAAATTGCCCCCTATAGAGTGTGTCTGTGTGAGTGAGTGTGTGCCCAGCGATGGATTGGCGCC
>JAFMOD010001788.1:0-12788 GCA_019802435.1 Corydoras maculifer
ATAACTCCTTTAGACAATCCAACCAGTAACTTTAACATATATAGATATTCTTTTAATAGTCATTTTATAAAATCATTTTGCTTACTGGTCTCCTGCTCCTCCAGTTCGTCCTCTAACTTGGCGTCCACGACGTGTTCCAGAGCTGGATGGACAAACATGGGCGGAGAAATACTGCTTTCAACCAAGTTATCCTGTACTGAGATGGAGTTTAGGAAAGCCATTCTCTCCTCACTGTCCGAAAATCCTGTACTCTCTGCGTCTCCAAGAAAGCAAGATGTAGGGTTGTGAAAACGTTGCTGTTGGTGTCGTAAATCCTGCAAGGACGCCTGTAGACAGTTACCGTGGAGTTGGTGAGACTGCTGCTCCAGCTTGAGTATGTCCTTGACAGAAAACGGAGTTGACGTTACTGGGCTTGGAAGCATCATCGAATTCTGCTTAACATCTGGAATATCAAGGTCTTTAAACAAGTGGGCTGGGGCATTGATTTTCACTGCAAGATAGCATTGATTCTGATAAGCAGCTATTTCTTGCAAACATTTCCGACCTGTAATCTAGACTAATTTTCCATTTTCGGGGGAAAAGATGGAGCACAACTGTGTAAGCAGGGCCAGTTACGACCTAAAAGCATTGAGCCTCGAGCTGATGTTGAGAGTTTTTGCTGCTGTTTCTTGAAGTCAGGGCATTGCTTCATGTTGATGATGTCATGCTACCGGGGCGGGATGAAGGCTCAACGAGTGGCGTGCTATGCCCCCATCCTCAAATAACTAATTCCGTTTCTTGTATTCATTGATCGTTTGTGATAACGACATTATAAAAATATTTTATAATCGTATTGATTCCATAATTTAAAAAAATATGTTATTAATTTTGTGATCGTTAGACCTATTTAAATCAGAACAGAAAATGATAGTACCCTTAAACGTTTTAAGATGATATTAAGCTATTCTGGCTCCCAAAAAGGCATTGCCATATGATTTTATTTTGTTTTTACATTTGTTAATTTGTTTTATGGAGTAAGAAAACAGTTTGTTATATTATTCAATTCTAGCCTCGGTCTATATTACATTAATATATTTACCTTTACATTACATTTACATTTAGTCATTTAGCAGACGCTTTTATCCAAAGCGACTTAAAATGTCAATTATATATCCTTGTATTCTTTACTACATTATCTCTTATACATATCATTGTTGTCACATTATTGTCACTTATAAAGGTTAACAATTGGACTCCTGCAAATATGTTTGCAATCGGAATTTCAAATGGAACAATTGGAAAAAAATATATACAAACTATTTTGAACAGGGTTTTGTGTGTGTGTGTGTGTGTGTGTGTGTGTGTGTGTTTGTGTAGAATGCAATCTTTTCCGAGTTATCATATTGTATCCCCAAAGGTTTTATTTCCCTAGCGACACGAACATCTATTCATAGTAAGATCAGCACTGTGGTTTAAGTGGACGCTTACACATGACCTTTACAGATGACCAACCGCAGTCTGTCTCCCTCCTAGATAACAGGACACACATACCGCCGAGTAGCCAACCCCTGACTAGCTTATGAACAATTAATCCAACTAGATATCTGCTTGTGTGTGTGGGTGTGTGGGTGTGTGTTTGCGCGCGCGTGTGTGTGATTATCCCAGTAGTTTCTAAAAATTTTATTTTAATAATATCAGTAAGTAATATAAATTTGATGTATATTTAAGTGTATATGGCAAATGATTTAAAAATGTACTTTGTAAAATTTTTAACTGATTACATTATCGCTGGTTACAAGATATAAGACATACACGACAGAATTAACTGATGGTGACGACTGGTAGTAATTGCTCGGAGTAGAATACAAATATATGTTTAAATCACAGCTTTATAAATAGTCATATATACAGTATGAGCTTTTTAAACGTTCATAATATAAATATTTTTGCGACTGTTTAAGTGCATGTAACCCATAGGCTTAGAATTACTTTAATAATCGCCAATAATCTTAATGCTAATTAATTAAACAGTGTTTGATAAACAATTTGACAAAATTGAAACTATTGACAAAAGATTATATGCAACCACAACAGTAAAGAGGCTGAAACTGGGCCAACGTTTGGCCAACGTTTAGTTATTAAGGACTATGTGATTGGTCTTGGGTTTGTTTTATATAGTTTTTTTCCTCTATATCTGTTCGGTCTCTCCCTCTCCCTCTCCCTCTCTTTCTCTCTTGTCCTCTGTCATCTGCTGCAGTACTATGGCGCCAGTAACAAAAGCCTGGTTGCTGCTAAAACGTGGTGGAAAGAAAAGGGAAGCGTAAAACGAGATAATCTCATCCGTTAGCAATCAACAGTGTTGTTTAGATTAGGTTGATGTCTTCCAACAGAAGATAAATGTCTTAAGTGGCAAATGTAAAGAAGCACAGGATTGGAGAATTTGCAAGTTATCAAAAACAAAAAGGAGAAAAAGATATTTAGGGGTTAAAAATTTTTTAGTTGTCTTAAATTTACTTAGGTGAGTTGCTTTGTCCTGAAAACTTACTTTGGCTGTCAAAGTGTCTGCGTAGAATTTTATAATTGCTGACATTTTTATATTAGCCTACATTTACGATTATTATTGTCAATATAGTACGATCATAAATTGCTAATGTTTCGGGGTAATGTCTAATTCCTTTTCATTGTATTATTAGCATACTATATCTCGCTAAGTTAAAAATGCCCATCGTCCATCACTGTAAATTAAAACTGACGTAGTGGTAAAAATACAGGCGTCGCAAGGTGTCTGACAGAACCTATAGAGATATTTTTTTATTCGTAAACTAAAACAAATAACCTGATGTTCCACGTTCTGGTGGGATCAAAGACGCCTATATACAACGTTTTCCTAAATACGACGAATAATACATTTTACTGCTAAAACATTTTAGCCATGGTCGTATGTTCGAAACTTTTAAATATATTAAAGTGATATTAAAAATAGTGAAATAGACTAGCTACCAATAGTAGGCCATAATAAGAATAATAACGTGTTGTTATTATTATTATTATTATTATTATTATTATTATTATTATTATTATTATTATTATTATTATTATTATTATTATTATTACCAGTGGTTGTAGTAATAATAATATTAATATTAAAGTTATTATTAGGTCTGTAATAACATTATTATTATTATTATTATTATTATTATTATTATTATTATTATTATTATTACAATAGCGGCATTAAAAATAAGTATTGGGCAAATATAAAATCCTACTGCGACTTCGAGTAATAATAATAACAGAAATGTAAATGGAATTAAAGTACAAACATGTGGAAGATGATAATGGGTGATGATCATAATGATGAGGATCATTATTATTTATTTGCTGACTCAATGCCAGTTATAGCTGCTTATATGAATATGTGCTGATATTCACGAATATGTGCTGACATAGTGATTTTTATTCTGCTTATCTTTATTTACGTATCTATAACTTTATGCTATAGCTAATGTACCTCTTTGGAATTAAATACTTAGCAACGCAAAGGATGCTTGTGGAAGCATTACAACGCAAAGGAAGCAACACACACACACACACACACACACACACACACACACACACACATACAACACAGACAATACTGCCAATACTGACAACACTGAATAATTACAACTTTTAAAATATTTTTCAGACAAAAAAGCCAATAGCCCATACTTCGCATCTCCTAATTTAACCGAAGCATGAAGAAACTTTTTGCCAATGGACCAATCAGCTGACTCGATCCTGTACGTATACTATTCAGGTGTAAACAACCGCTGTGAACTATCTGTGAAAAACCAACTGACCCACTGATTTTGCCTAAGAATTTGCGTTTCGAAATGTCAAACATAACAATGCTTTATTTTACCAGCATCTCCTTCCTCAATGAATCTGATCGAAACGACAGCGATGTTTGCGTGCCAGCACCAGTCAGAACACAAACAGACCTTAAATTCATGTTTACGTGAAGGAAGAATCTGTTTCCTGGACCTAACAAAACCCAGGCCTCAACGTCTATGACAGTGAGCTGGTCAGTGGGGCGGAAGAGACCAATAGATCATCTTCATAAAGACCTGCATTATATTTTCTCACAGTAAAGAATCGTTTCGGCAGGGAATGAAATTACTGAAGCTTGTTCCACCCTGGAAGTTACTGCATGTACATAAAAACTCAACGTTAAGACAATAGGATCGCCACCTTGTTGGTAAAATAACAATGCAATGTTAAACGTAAGATCCTCAAGTGTTTTATTAAGTGTTTTATTAAGTATTATTAACCAAAACAAATATCATTTGATATAATAGTGTGTGTGTTTGTGTGTGTCTCTGTGTGTGTGTGTGTGTGTGTGTGTATGTGTTTGAGTGTGTGGGGTGGGGTACGTGTACATCTCACATTAAAGTCAATAAAGTCGTCTTTTGGTAGATATTATGAGCAGTAGGGTTGGAGTGGGGTGGTTTGAACATGATTTAACAATTTGTTACTAAATAACTTCATAGGTATGACAAGTAGAGATTTACTGCTCTCTTGTTCACATACTCAACACGCAGCCAATCAAAATCACTTCAGTAAGTTCACAAAAAACATTATAATCCAGAGTTCATATTACAGGTTGCTGTTCTTCAATAGAAAACGTTTTCTTATTCCTACACTACTCTAAAATAATTTTGACAATAAAGCCTGGGTGACAAAACAGACTTTCATCTTCTCAGAGAAAATAATTAAGTAACACTGTCTTTATGTGCTGTAGTCAGAATAAAAATCTTAAATGTAAAATGTTTTTAAAATGCTGTATTAATATTTTATATTATAATGTCATTAAGAATATGCTTCAGTAATTACTATCAATAACATACCTTAAATACGGCCTAAAATAATCACATATGCGTCTGCTAAATGACTAAATGTAAATATATGCTTCAAGTCATAATACTAATTTCTTTATGTTTATTTTAAAAGTGTATATTAAAGTAAAGTAAAGTTTTGATAATCCACACTTATGAAAAATCTTGTGAAGAGGAATACAAACTTCATACACTTAGTTTTCATAATATCTGATTTGCTGGTATACTATGGATCTTCCTGCCCTTTACTGCAATGGATTTTATTCTATTTATATAGCTGATTTTACCAAACCTGCTTAAACATCCTAAATCTTAATCTATTAGTTGAATCTTTAAATATTAAAATGCTCCTGAGAAACTGCTCCCTGTAGTAATAAAATTGTTAAAGCATTTTAAAAAACATTATGAGCATTATTTTAAATCTGGCTTAGCTCTTAACCCTGTTTTTACTATTTTAGTGTAATTGTAACCATTCTTAAGTAAGTTTAGCTTTATGAAATTGAGAAATACAAATGTGTGTTAATGAACTTAATTTTCCCTAGTGTTTTTCTAAAACTTTTTGAGCTAAAAAAATTGTGAATGAGTTAGTTATATGTGGCCTCTGCATATACTGGAAAAAGACCCCAGTTGAAAACCAATTCACTAATTAACTTAAATATGCACATACTCATTGTCCAGTTTTGTCAGTGCATAAGTTTCACTTACCATATAGATGCATTTTGTAGTATTGTTACATATTTTACTTCACCTATTTCTTTTTTTAACTGTCTGAACCTCCACAAGACCACCAGCGATCATGTGTTATACTGGTGTTGGTGGTGTGTGTTGCACTGGTATGATTATGATTATGATCAGACACTAATGTGCTGCTAGACTTGTTAAACACTGTGTCTACAGTGTCTTCCTTTAAATGTAAAATTAAAAACAGTACCTCATCTGGTTTGTGTTAGTTGTGTTAACCCACTTTTTGCACATTATAAAGAACTGCCACAATTAGAAACTCTTAAGAATTTTTAAAATCAAGGACATTTTTCTTTCTGGAACAAGGAACATCACTAGGAGGCCACCAGCACTGTTACCTCTCCACTTAATGTTAACTGTTTACAATAACCAACTCAGGGTTTACTTATAATACCATACTTGAATGTTTATTGTGTACTGTACTGTGTATTGTCCTGTATTTATTATGATCCTTGTGTTTGCACATGTGCACTTTATGTTGGTTGTATAATAGCGGTTATATGTAGCACCGTGTTCCTGGGGAATGCTGTCTCGTTCCACATATACTGTACTGTACTTTATATTGTGGAATGACAAATAAAATACTTGAATACTTGAATAGTCAATTACAAAACTGTCTACAGAATGCTGGTGTAAATATTTTTGTTTGTTGGATTAGTATCAGTTCAATCTAGTCCAGCATCAGGACCAGCATCAAGCCCTGACTGGTATGGTTGGGTTTTGATTTGATTTGATTTGATTTGTATGCACCCATCATGTGATATTTTTGTAATTTGTGAAAAAAAATTCCACATGGCGAAAGATACAGACCAGCTCAAAAAAGATAAAGTTTCATACACTGAGACCAAAAGCAAAAATCAAATGCTAATATCAATCTGTTTTAGAAAATTATCAATAAAAATAATGAAAACTATAATTCACAGTCATATTGATTAAACGATTGACGTTTATACTAATTTGTGTGTGTGTGTGTGTGTGTGTGAGAGAGAGAGAGAGAGAGAAAGAGAGAGAGAGAAAGAGAGTGAGAGTGAGAGAGAGCAATTGTATGAGATAGAAAGACAAAGAAAGAATGCAAAGAAGTAGTATTAATATGTCACTTCTGGAAACAAAGATGTTACTACTAAACTGTCTACTCTGCTGTCTGTTCATTTTTTAAACCCAATTTAAGACATAGGTTTAGAAGTGCATTTGTGCTTACTACTTGGCAGAATAAATGCTGAGACAGATTTTAAAGTAAGGCAAAAAGCCCACTATATATACAGTATGCATATCTGAGGAGCTGCAGACCCCATGGGTCCCGGAAGGTGAAGCTTATCAGTTGCTGGTTGGAAGGCTCTTTGTATCGGCAAGGCACAGAGACCTCGGCTGCACCATTGTGCCTCTGACCAAGCCAGGTGACTGATGGCTTTGCCTGCCTTGGCCTCAGACAGAAAGGAAAGAAGGAGGTGAGCCAAAAGGCCTGGGAGTGGACCCTACTGCAATACCACCAGACATTGTCTGTCACACTTCATCTCATGTTGGGGTGGGGGGCTGGTCTGAAAGACCACTGACGGAAGTCAGACTAGTTCAGCCTGCTAGTCACTGGTCCTTCTCAAGGGACTAATAAATTAGGCAGCTGTATTTCAGCCCAGTGGCCTTCGCCTTGCAGGTGTGTGTTTGTATATATGTGCGCAAATTAGTAAGAGCTAAAGACCATAATGTGTGTGACCTATGTCTCATAGAATGTGGTGTAGCAGGAAGCAAGTTACTTAAATAATCTCAGCCTTTGTATTTCTACTGATCAGGAAATATATAATGATACAATGATACGATAATGATGTGTATGAGCAGATTTTCTATTGTTTAATCCAATTTGCCCCCTAAGATGCAAAACGGTTGCAAAAATAAAAAAGAAAGGTTAGGCTGAGTTCATTTGACCACTGGAATGTCCACAGTTTACTAAGTTTGTCTGTGAAACAATAATATAATTAATTTCATTTGGATTTATATGCTGTTCACTTGAGCTTACACGCCACATAACCTCCCACCGGGTAAACATGTTGCAGGCAGGGAGCCTGTGTTGCTCTAAGCAGCCAGTGTGGCGTCGCTCATCAAAATGACAATTTGTTTTCATTAAGCCATGAGTTCCCATTAATATGATGTCATATCTGTAAATAAAAGTGACCATATTTTTGTTCGTACATTTCCTTTGAGTTGAGTATGGTAGGGCAAATTGAAGTGTACATTTTTCTGTAGACAGAAGCAAACTTGGGAAATGCAGAACATTGATCATCCTCTTAAAGCACAGAGTCATGGGAATCGTTGTGCAGTAATTTCAACACACACACACACACACACACACCACACACACACACACACACACACACACACACACACAAAGAACTTTAAACAGCCTTGTGAATGATAAGGAGAACATAATTAAGCTTGCTTAATTCAATTGAGTGCTCATTTTGTTAAATCTTGAATACTAATTAAATCTCCTTTTTTATCATTTTTTTCCCATTAATGCCTCCCATGCCCAGCGATGGATTGGCGCCCTGTCCTGGGTGTATTTGCCCAGCGCCTGAAATGTTCTTACTTGGCTGGGCATGGGGAACCCCCCCCGCAACCCTAATATAGGATAAAAGCGGAAGATAATGAATGAATGAATGAATAATGCCTGCCAACATCTTTTCATAGTATAGTAATAAATAGTCATTTTATGACATACTTTATGCTTTGAAGATTAATGTGGCCAGTTTTGTTTTACTGTGATATAATGCATTTATACTGTATATATAAATATATAAACCTTTTTCTTTCTTTTACCACATTTTTATTCGTAAATGGTAAAAGAAGGAAGGAGTTTAGGATGTCATTTGGTCAATAATTAGGACACAAATATGCACTTAGAGAGTAAACTTAGCAAGCAGGTAAAGGCTTGCAGCATCCCACTAAATTGACAGGCATTTTTACAGTCATAAATAAACATGACAATCATACCGGCAATTTTTGAAGATCTGGTATGACACTTGTGCTGTAACTGATGTTCTATGCAGTGGACACGTTTTTTTTAATCTTAGACAATATGATGCATGTGCCTATACCAGTGAACTTTTAACATTGAATATGTATTTTTTTATTTTATTACTTAAACATATTACTGGTTCATGTTGTAATGACAGTGACAAATAACCTTTTTTAATGGGGTCATTTGAAAAATTGTAATCATATTTAAATAACACTGCATTCTGCAAAATCATAACTTGTCTCATTAATTTAATAAGATGTAAAGGGATTTGTAGAAGCAGACTGGCAGACATGAGGCTACACTTCCTTCTATTGTTTCAAAATGACCCCATCTAAATGTAGTGCAGGGCTCCAATGTCACAGTCTGAGCAAACATATTATCAATCAAAGTTGTATAAAAATTTGAGGCTCAGTTTAAAAACCAGTATACATGCCTAAATGTTTAACACAAACACATAGGTGCTTATCATATACGTCAGAGTACTAAAAGCAAACATTTGATGCTTTCCATTCATGGGCTTTGCCCAATCTAGTCCATAGAGAACTGATGACACATTCTGCACAAGGCCAAGCAACCTTTATGGACTTGAAAAAAGTGGTAAGTTTCACTGACCCATGAGGGAAAGGCTGTTGTAACAAGTAAAGAACACAAGAAGGTCCCTGACTGTTAAGCTGAACTGTGTACATGTTTGGTATGAGTTCTTTAGGTCTTTCATGGTCCATCAGTTTTAGCTCAAATGTCATGAGTAAATAATAATACTTTGGAGGTAGATCAAATTTACTAATATAATTAATTTATACTAAAGTGTTAGTTGTAATTTGTATATGGACTATTGGTGTAATATAGAAAAGAAAACATTTTATTGAAAATAAAACATTTTGGATGAATACTTTGGATTTTTATTTGAAGAATCCTAATTATAAAAAGATTCGATCTACCAAGAATGCTCAAATTCTGACTCTCTGCAAGACAGATAAGTTTAAGCAGAAGGTTTATTTCCAACAACCCTGTACTCATCATATAAGCTAAGGTGCTTCAAAGAAAAGGACAATATAGTGCATTGCTGCTCAGCACAAAACATGATTGAAGTCAAACAATATTGCAGGGAGAATCATTCTCCAAACTAGGTGTGCAAAGCTGGTAGGAATGTATTGACACAGGTGGTTTTAATTAAAGAAACAAGTTTCTTTTACAAAGACTAATAATAAATCTAATTTTAAAATTGTAAATGATCCCTTTATCTCTTTCTCTCACACACAATTTGTGCCTATTTACCCTTTATTCTCTTACCCTATCTTTTTTTCTCCCCCCTCTCTGTCTTTTCATGCCTACTCTTTCCAAATCCTATAATTACCAAGCTGCCAGGTAACACAGAGGTAAGCTAGCAAATATCTCATGTAAGTGGCTGAGAATGTAAGACTAGGATATCTTCCTGTCAAATATAGACTGGTTTGGTCCAAGGTTTTATCCAGAGAACATTCTTCATGTTCTATTTTCAAAAGAAAGTCATTGGACTTGAGTAGACATTTCAGAATGTATTAACAATATACAGTGGAAACTAAATAGTAAGTACACCAACAGAAGTTAAAGTAAAAATAAGAAATAATAAATTTAATAAAAATTTAGAGAATAAACTCTAAAATAGGTAGCAACAATGATTTAGTGCCTATAAAATTGTTACAAGCAGTAAAATACCACCTTTTGTGTTTAAGCTGTAGACTAAAAGCAGAGCAATAACAACAGCATCAATACAATGTTGTCTGAGGGTAATAAGTGTTTTTACATTTATTTATTTTTCCATATATCTTTTCATTTCTTACCCTTACGATACTATGCTGCATAAAGATAACATACACTCAAGTGTATCCCATATATGTATGTATTTTTATCTTATCTCTTTTAGCTTTTTTAGTGTGCTTTAGGTTTTTTTTTCTTTTTTATGTGCATAAAATCATATCACAAGTTGTGTGAGTTTTCCGCTGTGAGAATCATGGGTTTCCTCCGGGTTTTCCAGTTTCCTCCCACCGTCCAAAAACATGGATCAAATACATAGAATGCTCCAAATTGCCCTATATAGGGTGTGTCTGTGTATGAGTGGGTGTGTCTGTGTGAGTGAGAGTGCCCAGCGCCCGAAATGTTCAACCCTTGACGGGCATGGGAATCCCCCAGTGACCATAGTAGAGGATTAAGCAGAAGATAATGAATGTATGGAAGGATGGATAATTTGGAAATGAAATGGACAGCTGATGGTATCAATAGATTTTTGGACAATATGGTGCAGGTCAAATCATAATTTTATCATTATTATGTATTATAATTGTATCACAAATTGTTTGTTTGCCATGTACTGAACAGGGAAGCTGTCTTTTGTTTTTTTGTCTTATATGTGCAGAAATAGGACAGAGAAATTGTCATTGCTTGACAATAAAAGTATCCTAATATATTAAACTAATCCTCATGTTGACTTAATAATAATAATAATAATAATAATAATAATAATAATAATAATAATAATAATAATAATAATAAGAAGAAGAAGAAGAAGAAGAAGAAAAACTAATGTTTTGTTTGTTAAATTGTTATATCAATTTATTTACTGTATTTCTATTAATAACATGTAAAATACAATGTTTAAGGTCCTTTTTATGGAGCATTAAAGCAATTTGTAAGCGGTTTACAATGTAAATTTGACTTAAGGGTTATAAGACAAGGACAATAAAATGAAACATTCATTCATTCATTATCTCCCGCTTTATACTCTATTAGGGTCGCGGTGGGGTTCCCCGTGCCCATCCAGGGGAGAACGTCTCGGGCGCTGGGCAGATAGACCCAGGACAGGGTGCCAACCCATCGCTGGGCATAAAATAAAACAAAAAAAGGAAATATATCTTAATCACTATCACTCAGCTTTCTTATAAATGTAAAAAAAAAATGTTTGATTTTCTATCATTTAATAATAAAATCAAAACATTTTGTCCACATTTAAAAAAAAAAAGTGGATGTAATTTTACGTTTATGACCAGAAATGTCAGGTTTTATATTACTTCTTTATTTAGTATAGATGAAGAGTATTGCTTTACAACTTTGGCTTTTACTGTCATATAACAATAAGTGCTTGGATAAGTTGGAAAATTTTGCATTTTATAACATCTTTTTTATAACTCGAAATAGATTTTTTTTCTTACATAATTTATATTCTTTTACAGTATTTTTTCTCTCACCTAACGATTTTAAAAAATAATTAATGTAATGATTATTAAATATGTTTGTAGTGATGCAGTTTTTGCAGTACATAAACATGGATTCAAGGTAAAATGGCTACTCTAAATTGACCCTGTATACATTTTCACTAGGTATGTGTGTGTCTGGTTGACTGAATGTGCCCAGTGATAGATTGTCCTGAGTGCCCAGTGCCTGAGATGTTCTCCCCTGATTGGGCATGAAGAACCCCCCCCCCCCACACACACACACACACACTAACATGTGTGAACTGTGTACTTAAGAAAAGATTAAGCAGAGGATAGTGAGATGAGATGAGATGAGATGAGATAAGATGAGATGAGATAAGACTATAATATTTTTGTTCATTTGCTACATTACCATTTTGTTTGGATATGTGTAAAAAGGACACAAAGGCAAAAATAGGGGTCTTGTTACACCATTGTAACTTACTGTAATAATTTCTGGTTTACTGCAATGTTTTTTTATGTACAAAACTGTAATATCACCTTTAATATTTTGTGTTTATAGAATAGCCTAAATATGTTGCTACTTTTTCTTATTATTATATATTTTGTACATTATTACTTGGCAAACAGTGAAACTGTAACATCTGTAATTTACCCAAGGAAACAATAAAGTATTCCGATTCTTATATAGGAATTGTACATGTACTGTGATGGTGATCATGGTTGCTCAGTTGTTAGTGTGTTCATCAATCTGAAGGCTTAGGGACTCATATTTCGCTCTGAAGGTCGCTGTGTTGTTGCTGACGTTGTACTCTGAACCAAACCATCAAGTTCATCCTTTCATTCATTCATTATCTCCCGCTTTATCCTCTATTAGGGTCACGGTGGGGTTCCCCATGCCCATCCAGGGGAGAATGTCTCGGGCGCTGAGCAGATAGACCCAGGACAGGGCGCCAATCCATCGCAGGGCACACACTCACTCACACAGACACA
>JAFMOD010001788.1:20946-31050 GCA_019802435.1 Corydoras maculifer
TTAATACTTACGGAGCCCTTAAAGTGACATGGAAGTGACATGGAGACTGGGGCTCAGGAAGTCCCCACCATATATGGAAGGTCCATTCACACTCATCCACACACAGAAGAACATCCCACCTAAGGATTAAATACCAAAGCAGGATCTTTGAGAATTCAGAGCTCTCTCATCAATCGCAGTCGTCTGCCATTGATGATTTTTCCTGAACACTTCTTTGTCTATTCAGTAAAACACATTAAGTTCTTTTGGAACGAAGCCACCGACTTATGACCGTTTTATTGGAACATAACACTCACTCACACTCACGAAAACCGTGTTTACGGGCAAAAGCACTGATTTGATGTTTTTATATGGCAAACCAATCACAAAATAAAACTTTTTCCATGGATGAACATTCTCCATTGATCGTTTATTGTTGACCCAGAAACTGACCTGAAAGTACATCAATTTATAATAAACTATGGCGAGATCTCACAATAAATATAAATATAACTATTGCGAGATCTCGCATTATATATTTTTTTCTTCCATGTCACTTTAGGGGCTCTGTACATACTGGTTGAAGTGTTGTACATTTTTTTCTTTTATGGTTGAAAAACAAGAATAAGCTCATGGCTCCTCAAGATCTAATTATAAAACGCAATTCACATTTGTACCTTAACAGATTTATTTACACAAAAAAAAACGTACTTTATTTCTATTATCTTTGGTACCCCAGTTCCAGGAAGTCAATGTTACTTATTTATTAGTCACGTGTAGTATTGCGCTTGACGACCTTATTCAAACTGCGACCTGATTGGTTCTTCTTCGGGGTCTGTTGACTGACGAGGATACTTATTGGCTGTTTTGGTGACATCCTCCGACTGTTTGTTTTTTTCTCTCTCCAAAGTTAAGAGTAGAACTCTTTTACAAATCTGTCGCGTGATTTGTTTATCAGACAGAAACCATGCTCTCGTTATTTAGCGATGTCCCGCTAGCTGTGCCGGTTCCTACCTCTAAAATGAGGAAAGATTTTTGGGAGGACCAGAGTTCAAATAAGGTGATCATCGGTCCGGGAGGTGAGCATTTGCATGATGTCACGAGGATGTCACATGATGTCACGATGCAAATGTTTTCCGATCGCTCTGCATTTTGACGTGGAGGTTGTCTATAATTTCGTTGTAATTACAGGTCATTTTAATCCGCTGCTGTTTCCTCTTCATGCACAGCAAGGAGACAGACGGCTGTGTTGCTGTGTGTAAACTTTGTGTGTGTGTGTGTGTGTGTGTGTGTGTGTGTTTGCTGTATAACTGTGGTCAACACAGCTTACTTACCGTTCGTTAGTCATTAGGCGATGCATTTTCTACAGGAGATGCTCATAGCCACACAGATTTATTGTTTGCAATTGAGATCAATTGCTCAGCCAAGGCCAAATGAAATGCATTCTGTGTCTGATGTGAGCAAAATGTTTTTATAATTTACATTGAAAGTTAAGATTTAATGGTATCAATACCTTTTAACACATTGTATTAACACTATTTATAAGACAAAATGTATGTAGTTTTAAATTCTGTTTATAGTTTGTTTGCAAGAGGGTTAATTAATACGAAATGTCATGTGTAACCGCTATCCAGCTGTTTTTGAAAAATATGGTTGTGTTAACAGGCATGTTAATCTTTGTGTCCTGATTAAATATTCTACACTTTATTCAGTTGTATGCAAAAGTTTGGAGACTTCTGCCAAAATAACACAATTGGATGATTTTTTTTTTGTGATTAATGAGTTTCATTAGCAGAAGTTTAATTTGTAACCAAGTGTAAAATACCACTTTAATTTCACTGACCAGATATGTTTTGAGAAAGAAAAAAATGTTTGTCCTCTCTCTCTTACTACACTGGTTTAATTATGTAGTTTTAATTTGCATTTGTCACCTGTCCATTTTCAAAATAAAACACTTTAATTCAGTACAAAACACTGTTTGTTACAATTTTGTAACCTGTTTATTTTTGTACATATGCTAAACTGAAATGAGACACTTTCAAATTCCAAATCATTCAGTTGAGTTGATTTAATTTAACCACATTATACACTGTGACCCAGTTCTGTGCTGAGTTACTCTCCACTATTGCATATCTGTAAGAAGTATCCCAACTTGATTGCTGGGGTCAAAACACAGGGACAGCACCCCCGAAGCAATGAGGGTTAAAGACCCACATTGGTAACTTTAGTGTATATGGGATTTGAAACCTCAATCTTATGGATTGATATCCCAACACCCTAACCACTGAGCTACCACATCTCTTTTTCAATCTATAAAAATATATTTAGGTGTTTTATTTTAAAACGCTTGGCTATACCAAAGTCGGATTTTCGTAACATATTTGTGGAAGTGTAACATGACACAAAAGATCATAATATTTAAGCGTAGTTTAATAATAAAATATAATGCTTGTGCCCTGATGCACTTCTAGTAACAACTACATTTTCTTTAAATAAAGTGGGTTCCCCCTTCATATCTGTCATTCCATTGATTGAGAACATCTCACTTGAACTTTACATTAAAATTACTGTAATACTGGATCATTTTGATATATATATATATATATATAATTACTTGGCCCAAATTTTGATGTTTCCTGCAAATGCTGTAAATGTTAATAAATGTCTAATTTGATTTTATTTATTTTAGGGGGTATTTTTATGTAATTAACTGAAAAACCACCAAGTAATTAACTGAAAAACCATCAAGTTACTGTCACTGGTGTTGCTGCTTGGATCACGTAAAGGTGCTGAGGCCTTAAGTCACTTTTTGATGGTTGTAAAGAGCATATAAACGTCTGCAGGTTCCTGAAGAGTATGTCAAACGTCATGGTAATCAAAGCAACGATGTAGATTTGCAATTGGAACACACATTATTAATAATATTTTATTTTTTAACAGCCTACAGGACTGATGAGGGTCAGCCATGGGTGCTACCTGTTGTAAGAAAAGTGGAAAAGATCATAGCAGAGGACAGCAGTCTGAACCATGAGTACCTGCCTATCCTGGGTTTACCAGAATTCCGTTCCAGTGCCTCAAAGATTGCTTTGGGGGAGGACAGCCCTGCAATTCTAGAGAAAAGGGTAATGTGCTTTTTGTTAAAATGAGAGGTGTATATTTACCATTCTATGGGTCAAGTCACGATTGTCTTCATGTTTGTTAAAAATGCAGTTGATACTAAATATTTAGAATTTCATACGCAATTCATAAATAGACCATTGTTGCGTTTAGCTTATGCACAGAAATGCCATGTTGCATCAAATTTTATGGTAAAGACCAAGATAATATACTTTGGTCTCGAGTCCAATTTTTATTTTGGGGAAAAAAACAAAAGTGGGGAAGAAAACATTTAACCCATAACTACTGTGAAGTATTGGTGGCAACATTACGCTGTAGAGCTTCAGTGACCACTGCATATTCAGGGTAAAAAAATAGTAATTATATTATTAAGCTTTATGCCAAGCCTGTAATGCTTGCCTATCAAAAAAAAGGGCTACATGACTAACTTTGTCTTTATTTTTACATGTTTTGCAGGTCGGAGCTGTTCAGTGCTTGGGAGGAACAGGTGCTTTGAAGATTGGTGCTGAATTTCTTCGTCGATTTTACAATGGGACCAACAACATAAAGACACCAGTTTATGTTTCTTCACCAACATGGGGTAAGTGGATGTGGAAATAAATGGGGTTAAAAGCCCCTCAGGGTTAGCTAATACCTTTTCTAATCACTGCAATAGGAATCAAAGTCCTGAGTTGCAGGCAGATTTAACAGCTCTTACATTACATTACCTAGATAAGACGTTATTACTGATTAATTTAGACTGTTCCCTTTTGTTAATTTTTTTTTTCTTTTCTAGAGAACCACAACGCTGTTTTTTCTAATGCTGGCTTTGAGGACATCCGTTCATATAAGTACTGGGATGCAGCAAAGCGTGGATTAGACTTGTCTGGTTTCTTAGGCGACCTAGAGGTGAGGTGTGAATCTTGAAAATCAATTTTAAACCACAGCTCTTAAACACTTGTCATTAATAAGTAGCAGTGTTTGTAGTCAAGGAAATCATAATATATATAGCGATGTTCGAGGTTCTTGTCTCAATCTACTTTTGATACATGTTCAGTTGAGCCTCACTGTATTGGCTAAAGTGGCAGTTTTGTCTCATATCTGTATATCACTTCACTCTAATGCAACATTGCATTTTACCATTTATCCACACATTTATATAGCTGTTTCTTGCTATGAGAAATTAATCTGTACAGAAGGTGTTAATATCTTCTGTATTGGTTATGTTTGTTGACCTAATACACTATATACATGCTGAATTCTGATATATAGCATCACCAAACAACGTTTTTTTTTTTTTAAATACACACGGCCTTTTTGATAGGGTCAAGATTTTTAGAAACCCATGTTTGCTTATTGCGCACCTATGACGTGGCCTTTCATGAATCGGTCCATCATCAATTATTTTGTCACTATTGCAGTGGATTCTGGTTTACTGGCACACATGGGCACAGTGTACCCAAATAACTGTTTAACCTGCTTTAGGTGTCTGTGTCTGGCTGCATATTGATTCTAATGGCAAGCTAAAATGATTATCTGGAATGAAAAACCTAAATTTACTAATGTGGATGTAGCATCAGCCTCTGATTAGATCTGATCTTATTGTTTCTCCATCCCAATAAGTCAAAGAGAAATTACAATTACACATCTGTATTACGTTTTGAGAATCATACATTTCAATTGTTATGTTTTTGTCAAGATAAATATTGTGATGTACATCAAATGCTATTTGTTTGGGAACTAACAAAAAAGTTTAAAAATGCAAGTTTTTTAAAAAATAATTACAACTCCAAAAGGTATCATAAAAATATGTACTGGTGCTCCAGCGCAAAAAAATGTCACCAGTGCAATCAAGGACCATGAAAAGCACTGCAAGTACGAGTTTTATAGCTGCTAATATGTCTGTTTAAAAACAATAGTAACAGAAATGGGTTTGCTTTTCAGAGTGCACCGGAGTACTCTATTTTTGTGCTGCATGCCTGTGCACACAATCCCACTGGTACAGATCCTACGCAGGAGGAATGGAAAAAGATTGCAGAAGTCATGAAGGTAACACAATAAAATAAAGATTAATTTTTAATGCACGACTTATAAATCAACATGCAAACTGTATTTGCATTATCTACTATTTTTAATCTACAGAGGAGGAATCTGTTTGCCTTTTTTGACTCGGCATATCAAGGCTTTGCCTCTGGAAACTTAGAAAAAGATGCCTGGGCGGTTCGCTATTTTGTATCTCAGGGCTTTGAAATATTTTGTGCTCAGTCATTCTCAAAGAACTTTGGCTTGTACAGTAAGTTATTCGTTAAATTCTTTGGAGACTTATTTTCTTATTAAATTTTTGCCATATTAACAGAAAATGAATTAACCTGTACAAAGATAATTAATTTTTAACATTTTCTACAGATGAGAGAGTTGGAAACCTGACTGTTGTTGCTAAGGATGTTGATAACCTGACACGTGTTCTCTCTCAAATGGAGAAGATTGTGCGGATCACCTGGTCCAATCCGCCTTCTCAGGGCGCTCGACTGATCGCTATTACGCTCAATGACCCACAGCTCTTCGCCGAATGGTTTCGAGTTATAACATGTCTAACATTCTTGTGATTTCTGTAAAAACTTTTAGAGAGATTATCATTTTTTCTATCACTGCTTTCTGCAGGAAGGATAATGTTAAGACCATGGCTGACCGAGTACTACTGATGCGAGCTGAACTAAAGGCCAAACTGAAGGCTCTTGGCACTCCAGGCACCTGGGAACACATCACCGAGCAAATTGGCATGTTCAGCTTCACAGGCCTGAACCGTAAGCATTTAAAAAAAAATTACCCATCATCTCACATGCACTGTTTAACAAATATCACAAAAGTAAATTTACTGTTACCCTAATTAATAATGTCTAGACACAATTACTAGTTAGTTGCCATTGGCCAACTCTACCTGTGTGCTGCTCCTGTATACAAGAGGGCGTGCATAAATCACAGGAAAGAGGTGTTATTAGGCACGACTCAGTGTTACACCTTTTTCCCTGTAATTTATTCACAATAATGCACAACCTTGACTGCTTTATTGCTTTCATAAAATATTTACAAACACACTAGAACAAAAAAGCTTTAATTCATAAATGTGTTTATTGAAAGCAAAAGCACACACTCCTTCACACAGACATGTATACAAACGCACAGTATAAAGGGCAATTTAGAGCATTCACTTTACCTTGAATACATGTCTTTGGACTATGTGAGGAAACCGGAGAACACCCATGTCTAGTACCTTATTGCTTTAATATACTACTAATTGATGTTTGCCATATGTTGGATGCCATATGACGTAAATCATAGGTGTTAATTAAACTTTTAAGACCAAGTACCACACTTTAAAACAAAACCTTTAAAAACAACTGCTCTAACAATCTAGTGGCCAAATTACAGAATGCAGTTTATAACCAACCATCAGGAAAATATTGTATTATATATCGCGCAATGATACAAATTATAACCCCCCATAATAATGATCAAAAGATGTTAACTGAGATTTTGCAATGACTGAAGTATAAAGTAAACATAAAGCACATCATATGTTTTCATAGCCGTGTGAAAAACCTAATCATTAAAAAGCACTCTAAGCCTGTTAAACATTTTATGTAAGCTTAGTTGCAAAATGTTTAGTAAATTTTAAAATCTTTTATTTACAGCCAAACAAGTGGAATACATGGTGAAAGAAAAGCACATCTACTTAATGGCCAGTGGTCGCATCAACATGTGTGGCCTGACTACTAAGAACATTGACTACGTTGCTGAGTCTATTCATGAAGCGGTCACCAAGATTCAGTAATGAGTTTTCTTTACCCTCTCTCCATTTTTGTTTGATGAGAAGAGCATCGTCCATAGGGTGATCTCAGTAGTGTACACGCACACACAAACCGTTAATTTTCACACTAACTTGAGCTCAGTTTTTCATTGGCTGGTTCCACAATCAATAGCAATCTGTACATATAAGAATCAAATGGATGAACTTTTCAAAATAAATGCATTTTAAGTTCCTATTCTCTTTCAACAGTAGTTTGTCAGTCTGTGCATAAATTTGTGCTTAACCTTGTACTTTTATTTCAATACCCAAGAAAGCACTTTCTTCTACAATGGTATAATAAAAAAAAAACCTATGACTAAAGCCATTTAGGTATTTTCACTTGGAAGCGTTGTAAGATCTATTTACTATGTTTATTAGTTAAGTATAGCCTTTAAAAATATACATTTCACTCACATTTCATAACAGGAATAGTAATTTTAAAATGTGTATTAACTCTATCATAACAGCAAAGTATGGAATATAAAGTTTCAAAATGCAGTGATGCTTCAGGTTCATGGTATAACAGTGTTTGCACTTTGTTGTGTTTATATTTATTACTGCTTTGCCCACTGGCCGATACTGTACATGCCTGTTAAAGATTTGGCCCACTGCTTTTGATATATACAGGCAAACATAACACCACGGTTCGCTTTTTAGCCATATCGCTTAAATGTCATCGAATTCATTCCTTTAATATGTGAAATATGTGTATTCTACAAAAAATAACACAATAGACAAAATGTTCAAGTCCCCTTCAAACAAATAAACATACTGTTATACAGGATGCCACCTGTCTGTGTTAGTAATTCATTGTATTTATTTTTAAACACAATTCAAATATTTTAGGAATTGCTAGTTGTCACTATAGAATAGGATTGTAATGCAAACAACTTATGAAATATTGATACATCTTTTGTGTTTGGGGATGTGAACAATAGCAAACACTTAAAGAAGACATGCACATAGTTACCATTGCAAGGCAAGTAATATTTAAAATAACCAAAAGTATCATGTTTCATAGGTTAAGGATTGTCAGTCTACATCCTCATTTTGCTTATCCGGTTTAATTTTGCAATTGGATGTACATTGTCCCACCTATTACATGGCTACTTAAAAATGGAATAAGTCATTTATAATTTTGATTTTTGTATCTGCTTAAAATGGTCATTTGGACTGCTTTATTGGATGTAGAATTTTTATTTCTAACAATATGAAAGAAATTTTGAGATATGGGAACACATGTGTTTATTAATGTATCCAAAGACTTGTAACATCATGATGGTACTCATGCAGTTAATCAGTAATATTTTTCAAGTCATTGTGCCCTCTCCTAATATATGTACCTTACCTGTGAATATAGAATATTTACAAGTGAAATAAAAATCCCACTAAATTCATTTGATTGAAAAACTTTATTGTAAAAGCTCAATTTAACATTCATATACTATATTTCATATATATGTATTTATAGATTTTTCTCTATAATTTTACAAACATGTACAATATTTTCTTTCTGCCATAATTTTAATACTAAATCTTTGCCAACCATCTTACTGAGAGTACATAGACAAGATTGCTTCATATTTCCCCTTTTTATGAAAATACAGTTTATGGCTTTAATATAGGTATGTACTTTAGTGATCTAGTGTAGTCTGTTTTCTTAATTCCAGTGGAGTGTGGGTAGGTGTGCGCATGTGCATTAAAGGGGCTGGGCCCCGATGTCAGAATGTCACATGTTCCTCTGCCTGCAATGCAGCAGTGTAAGACTAGAGTGCTTTCTCAAGCTCTTCTGTCATGTGCTCTCAGTAGAGCAGTCAGCTCACAGTATTATACAACTGAATGCTGGGCCACGTGACCCTAGTGCAGGCCCACACCATACCCTGTCAAAAGCAAGATCTGGAGAGATACAGTGTCTACAGAAAATCATCCTACCTTTATAGTAATGTATACTTCATGTTGGATTTTAAAAATGTAATGTAAATTTTTTTAGCTATTTGCACACTCCACTATATGAAATAGAAAATGATATTAGAAAATCTCTAATCAGTTTTACAAATGTTATAGTAAAACAGTTGGTTTTGGTAAATGACCAGTGCCTTGGAGAAACAGTTCTAATCTTGATTAAATCCAACCTTTTAAAACAATTACCAAGTAACATCAACATTAGATCATGAACACAAAGAATTCACCTTGGTTACAAGGTGCTTTAGGAAAAAACTTGTGGAAAGGCACAATTCAGGAAAAAAAATAATTTCGTAGGCTTTGAAGGTGATTTGTGTGATTTTCTGAAAACTGGTGGTGAGGTGTAAGATTGCACCTTTGTTCTTAACAAATATGTTCCGTGGCATTACTCTCATAAACAACAATGATTAAAGCAGCTATTGTAGTAATCTGACATGACAGCCTTGTGGTAGATGACATTATCAAAACATGAGAAGTGTGGTATAGTGAATAACATTACTGCTGTGGTTTGGTTGTAAGTATGCGTTGAAGGTGAGTTTATTGCTTTTTTAAGACCATTTAACGAGAGTCATTTGTTTAACAGTAATCTACAACAAATTTAGATCTATCTGTTTAGTTCATTATTTTTTTCCTTGAGCATAAATAGTTTTGTAACTGTAACTGTATTGGATGTCATAGTGAAACAGCTGTCACTCAGCATTCTGCTCCAGCTTAAACACCTGCATTGTAATATGATAAAAGGCAACACATTAATAGAGTAATAAAGTTTTGGTTAAACATAAACAAGTTCATGATGAAAGCATGTACAGCATCACAGTGACAATACTTCTCAACCTAGATCTAAATCTAGCTCTAAAACTATATTTCACTTGTGTATGTGTGTATATATATATATATAACATAAATATATTTCACTGGAATTTAATGTGAAAGACCAACACAAAGTGGTATACAATTGTGAAGTGGAATGAAAGTTATACCTGAATCAACAATTTTTTTACAAATAAAAAACTGAAAAGTGCGATGTGCAAAATTATTCAGCCCCCCTGAGTCAATACTTTGTGGAACCACCTTTTGCTGCAATTACAGCTGCAAGTCTTTTAGGGTATGTCTCCACCAGCTTTGCACATCTAGTGACTGAAATTCTTGCCCATTCCTCCTTGCAAAACAGCTCAAGCTCAGTCAGATTGGATGGAGAGCGTTTGTGAACAGCAGTTTTG
>JAFMOD010001789.1:0-62407 GCA_019802435.1 Corydoras maculifer
GGAAACCTATAAAATGTACAGAAAACGTGAAAAAAATATGAAAATCTGACAAAAACGTGGGGAATGCACAAAAACACACAACATGTAAAAAGCATGAAATACACAAAATAAGCCTGAAATACGTCTAAAAAACACAATAAATGAGGAAGAAACCTGTAAAATGTACAGAAAACGTGCAAAAAATATGAAAAACGGAAAAAAACGTGGGGAATGCACAAAAACACACAACATGTTAAAAGAATTAAATACACAACATAAGCCTGAAATACGTTTAAAAAACACAATAAATGAGCAAGAAATCTGTAAAATGTACAGAAAACGTGCAAAAAATATGAAAAATGGACAAAAACGTGGGAAATGCACAAAAACACACAACATGTAAAAAGCATGAAATACACAAACACAATAAATTAGCAGGAAACCTGTAAAATGTACAGAAAACGTGCAAAAAATATGAAAAATGGACAAAAACTTGGGGAATGCACAAAAACACACAACATGTAAAAAGCATGAAATACACAAAATGAGCCTGAAATACGTCTAAACAACACAATAAATGAGCAGGAAACCTGTAAAATGTACAGAACACGTGCAAAATATATGAAAAACCGACAAAAACGTGGGGAATGCACAAAAGAACTCGATTTCCCACCACTTTTTGCGGTTTTGGCACCCTGTATAGAGGTTTTCCCGCCATTCGATTCAGGAGGACGAACCGACGGGGTGAACGAGAGTGAGAGGAGGAGGAAAAAGTTGTTGACCGGACTCGAGGTCGTTGAACGTATAGCCAAGTAGAGCTGGTAGTTTTGTTTTCTCTTTCGGGCTTTGCATTAGCCCCGTTTGCCCAGTTTTAGTTTCATTTTAGTCGCGGAATAGTTTTGTGTGGCTGTTCATCCGCATCGTCACTATCGGGGACTAGAGAGAACTGTGACTGTGGAGTGCCTGCTGTGGGGAGACCACGTGTTGAATGGACTTCACCGCGCGTTGAGCTGCATTGGACACACGGATCTGACCACACCTTCAGCTTTGAACCCGGCTAATCTACGCGGTGGTGTTGGGGCTGGGAATGCTTCGACACTTCATCTATGTGCTTGTCGGGATTCGTGAGTATCGGTTCGTCTGACTCGGTTGACTCTTCAAACCATTTTTTTTGTGCACCAACGAATGGGCCCCAACGATAAAAGCGCTTAATTGGACTTATTGAACTGAACTGTTTATTCTGGGTATACATTTTTTTTCTATTTCTTTTAAAGGGTCATCTACACAAACTATTTGTGGTTTGATTGCTTATTTCCATGTTATAGTTTATGCGATCGTTTATTGAGACACCAGTAAATATTTATAATAAATATTCTTTTAAGTAACTAAGGTTGATTGATAATTATTATTATTTGTTTGAGATGTATGCCCCCTAAATTCTATTGGGCGCCTTTAGGGAGGTGTTACATTTTTGGATGGGATTTCTTTTCCTAAAAAAAAAAATAAATAAAAAATAAAATAAAATTAATAAACATAAAATTTTGTCCATGTAAAATTTTTCTGCTCATACTTCAGAAAGTGTTTATACCACTTTAATGTTCAGTACTGCTAGTATGGATCTTGGGCAAGCTGTTGAGTGGAGTAGACAGGAGAACATCCTTGTTAATAATGCCCTTGTGCTGGTTAAAGTCCCCTACGGAACAGCAGATGAGGTTATTTTACGAGTGTTATAAACGGTCAAGGCTTTTGGGCATACTAGGATAAGGGGTCGTCGTTCAGATTCCACAGGTAAACAGGCCTTTATTCTAGTAGAGACCAGCACCATTTTGGAGCAACATGCACTGCCCTCTGAGGTTGGGATTCAGGGGGAAGTAGGCCCCTGGCCAGTACATCTTGTGAGCAGTTTAGGAGCTATGGACTCCAGCTCTGGGTATGAGGTTTTTTATTCGAAGCTGTATACATTACTAAACCAGGAAGGAAAATCTATGGATGATGTAATGGCTGTTGCTAGGGAAAAGCAACACCCTAGAGCTGATCTTAGTGCCGACTTGGTGAGCGCCATAGGTAAACTGATTGACAAATGTAGTCAAGCATCCCCTGATGGGATCAGCTACAGAAAATTAAGGTTATTCTCAGGCTTCAGACTTGTACCCCCAGGTGAGGAGGAGTATGAAATATGGGCAGAGCAAGCTACTCAGATGGTTAGTGAATGGCAGTGTAAGGAGGCAGCAAAGAAGCAGCGCATTGTAGAAAGCGTAAGGGGGCCAGCTGCTGATATTATTAGGTTTTTAAAGGTTAGTAAAAGCTGATTGCTCAGATGAAGGGAAACTTCCCTGGGGCTCTGTGAAGGAACGGCATCGGGCTCCAATTAAAACACGTTCCACCCAATGTGCATCTGCATGTGATACCCAAGGGGTTAGTGGGTCCCACCTCTGAGGTACCTGTTCTGATTGAGGGAATCTATGGTAAGGCCCTTTTAGATAGCGGTTCTCAGGTCAATATTTTGTACAAAAGTTTTTATGATGCGCATTTGACCCATATGCCTATAGAGCCAGTAGAAAATTTGGAAATATGGGGTCTAAGTTCTCACAAGTACCCTTACGATGGATATCTGTCTCTCAGACTTGAGTTTACTGAAGGGATTGCAGGGGTGCAAGAAACAATAGACACCTTAGTGTTAGTGTGCCCTGATCCTGTCTCGAACTCACCTGTAGCTATGTTGGTGGGAACTAACACAGAAATTGTAAGGAAGCTTTTCAATTCATGTAGAACTCAGGGTGGAGAACATTTTTTAAGTACTATGAGAATACACCCCAGGATCAGAGAAGCTTATGAGTGCTTAAAAGATACTGTTGCTGAGTTAGATGAAACCGAGAAAAAGGGAACTGTTTGATTTGTACAGCCCAAGGCCATCATTTTACAGCCTCGCCAAGTTGCTCGAGTTGCCGGCATGCCCAAATTACCTGGTGACCTGACTCACTTCACTTCTACTAGTAGAGCAGCAAGAAGATGCTATTACCTCAGCACAAGTACAAGTGAGACCAGAGGTTCACTCTGCATCTGCTCTGTCACAGAAGCGTGTTGTTGTAACAGTGAGGAGCGTTTCCAGTAAACCTGTGGTTCTGAGAAGAGGGACACTGCTTGCCAGTGTATGTCCTGTCACTATGGTCCCGCTGCTAAAGTCTCCTATCCCTAAAACAACCACTACTTTGTTTCCCAGTTCTTTTAATTTTGGTGACTCCCCTATGCCCGAAGAGGCAAAGCAACATCTCTGTGCAAAGATGCTGGAGAGAAAGGAAGTGTTCTCGTCATGAATGGGATGTGGGTTGCTCCAAGAGTATGAAGCATGGGATCCGATTGACTGATCCAAAGCCTTTCAGGGAAAGATCTCGTCGTTTGGCTCCCGCTGATATAGAGGATGTACGTGAACATTTACAGGAACTTAAGGAGAATGGTATCATTTCTGACTCAAGAAGTCCCTATGCATCTCCAATGCTGGTTGTTAGGAAAAAGTCAGGAAAAGTCAGAATGTGTGTCGACTACCGGACTTTGAATCAACGAACTATCCCTGATCAGTATACAGTCCCAAGAATTGAAGACGCTCTGCATAGTTTGTCTGGAAGCAAGTGGTTCACCGTTCTAGACCTGAGGAGTGGGTACTACCAAATCCCTATGAGTGAAACTGATAAAGAAAAGACAGCTTTTATCTGTCCACTGGGATTTTATAAATTTGAGCGTATGCCACAGGGAATTTCTGGAGCACCTGCCACTTTCCAGAGGGTTATGAAGTGAACCGTTGGAGACATGAATTTCCTGGAGGTGTTGGTGTACCTGGACGACTTAATCATTTTCGGAAAAATGCTAGAAGAGCATGAGGAGAGACTCTTAAAAGTTCTTGACCAGTTGAGGGAAGAAGGTTTGAAACCATCACTGGATAAATGTCAGTTTGGGAGGACTTCAGTTACCTACGTTGGTCACATTGTGTCCCAAGAGGGTGTAGCCACGGATCCATCTAAGATTGAAGCTGTTTCAACATGGCCCAAGCCTCAGACTCTTTTAGAGCTCCGATCGTTTCTGGGGTTTTGTGGTTATTACCGTCTCTTTGTAAAGAAATTCTCGAGAATATGCCGTCCCCTTAATGAACTACTTCAGGAAACTTCTCACTCTAGGTCCAAGCCCAATGCTGGTCAGCCCGCGAAGAGTAAAGTTCATGTTCGGGACTCTGAACGAATTGGTTCCAGGTGGACTGGGGAGTGTGATTCCGCATTTAGAGAGCTAAAGGCCAAGTTGACGCAGACTCCGGTGCTCGCATTTGCTGACACCCAAAAGCCATATATATTGCATGTTGATGCTAGCCTAGATGGTTTGGGTGGGGTTCTGTATCAGGAGCATGATGACAACCTGCGACCTGTTGCCTTCATTAGTAGAAGTTTGTCACCATCGGAGAAGAGATATCCTGCCCATAAACTTGAGTTTTTAGCTTTAAAATGGGCTGTCTATACAAACTACATGTTTACCTCTATGGCATCCCATTCGAAGTCAGAACTGACAATAACCATTTGACCTACATCCTGACTTTAGCAAAACTTGATGCTACAGGGCACAGGTGGTTGTCGGCTTTGTCTGCTTATGATTTTGGACTAAAATACAGGCCCGGGCGGAAGAATATAGATGCAGACTCTTTGTCCCGACGACCACATGAGAGTCTTTCTGTGGACGATGAATGGCAAGAGATTTCAGCTCCCGGGGTGCGTGCAATGTGCCAAGGACTGTACATTGGCCATGAGATGAGTGCTCAACAAAGTTGTTTTGTGAATCATTTGGGAGCACATATGACAGCCATACCCAAGGTTTATTGTCAGAGTACTGGAGTGGGAGTGGAGAAACTGCCTACCTATAGTAAAGAGGAAATCCAGGATGCTCAGTAAAGTGACCCTTTTATTGGCAAAGTTTGGTGGGCTTTTAGAGAGGTAGACCTGTCACAAGTGTCCAGACTGAACACCCCAGTATTAGAATTCTGAAGAGGGAAAGTCTCCCCGACTGTCGCTTGAGCAGGGGCTGTCGTACCGCACCATTAAGTTGGCTTACCACAGAAACAAAAGACAGCTGCTGCTTCCCCAGAAATTCCATAGCACTGTTTTAATGTCTCTCATGAGTGGTCATCTGGGTTTTGATAAAACCTATGCTCTAGTACGGGACCGATTTTTCTGGCCTCGCATAAAGTGTGATGTGGAAGCATATTGTCAGTCCTGTGATCGGTGCATTAAGAGGAAAACACTTCCTCATAGAGCTGCTCCCTTGTCCCATCTTAGTAGTTCGCGACCCCTGGATCTTGTATGTATTGATTTTCTGACGATTAAGCCAGATTCTCAGAATATTGGCAATGTATTGGTGGTGACGATCATTTTACAAGGTATGCCCAAGCTTTTCCCACCAAGGATCAGAGAGCTGTGACGGTGGCAAGAACATTGTGGGAGAAAAATTTCATTCATTATGGCCTGCCCACCTGGATTCACTCTGACCAGGGGAGAGACTTCGAAAGCAACTTAATCCATGAGATGTTGACTATGCTGGGAGTGCAGAAGTCAAGACCTTCACCATATCATCCACAAGGGGATGCACAGCCGGAACGGTTTAATCGTACCTTGCTAGATATGCTAGGAACCCTGAGTTCACAGCAAAAGTCAAAATGGAGCCAGCACATTACTTACCTTGTTCATGCTTATAACTGCACCCTAAATGAAGCTACAGGTTTCTCTCCATACTATTTCTATTTGGTCGTGAGGCTAGACTGCCCATTGATGTATGTTTTGGGATTTCTGTTGAAGGGTCCTCAATAGCATCTCACCTGAAGTATGTGTCCCAGATGAAAGAGGAACTGAGTCAGGCTTACCAGTTAGCTCAAGCTACATCTAACATGATGAACCAGAATAATAAGCAGCGCTATGACCAAAAAGTCCGCTATCACTGTCTGGGCCCAGGGGGCCGAGTCCTCATTAGAAATCTGGGCCTGAAAGGAAAACAGAAACTTGCTGATCGGTGGGGTCCCAATCCTTATGTGGTGGAGAGTAAACTGCATGATCTGCCTGTCTATCGGCTAAGGCCTATAAATGGTGTGGGACCTTCAAAGGTCATGCACCGTAATCATCTTTTACCTCTCGGTCAGGAGGTGAGATTAAATCCAGAAGCTGATTCCAGTCCATTTCCCTCACAAAGAGTACTCAGGCAGCGAAAGGTGAAGGTCCCAGAATCAGCCCTTGATCCAAGGCCATCTGAGACCAGTAAAAATTCTGAGTGTGCCATACAGTATCTGTCCGATAGTGAATCTGAAGATGGGTGTTACACCGAGAATACTGTACAGCTTACCCCAATAGAGGAGGAGCTATCAAGAGAGCCAAGAGTAGAGGCTGACAACTTACTTCCTGATAATGTTACTGTTCCTTTAGGATGTGACCTTCCAGTCACTGTACCTGGAGCCTTAGTTCCAGCATCTGTTCAGCCTGAGCGTAGGACAGACCTTAGTGCACACGGTACTGAGGTAACCGAAGAACTGAGAAGGTCTGGTAGGAGTAGAAGGCCTGCTGAGCGTTTAACCTATGATAGGCTGGGTGATTCTAGACGAAAACCAGTGGATACTATGCAATGCACTGTTAACTCGCCCATAAAGGAGAGTTGTAACGCTAAGAGAAATGCATATCGTTACCATGCCTGGTGGTGTAATGCACAAGCTTTATGCAAGGTTTGTATGAATACCCCAGTGATCTTGCCCTATCCAAGTATTTTGACCTAATTTTATTGTAAGTGTGTAGAGAGTAGGATTTCTATTTCTTTCTCTTATTTATTTTTGACCGGACTTGAGGGTGTTGAACGTATAGCCAAGTAAAGCTGGTTGTTTTGTTTTCTCTTTCGGGCTTTGCATTAGCCCCGGCGGCCCAGTTTTAGTTTCATTTTGGTCGCGGAATAGTTTTGTGCGGCTGTTCATCCGCATCGTCACTATCGGGGACTAGAGAGAACTGTGACTGTGGAGTGCCTGCTGTGGGGAGACCACATGTTGAATGGACTTCACCGCGCGTTGAGCTGCATTGGACACACGGATCTGACCACACCTTCAGCTTTGAACCCGGCTAATCTACGCTGTGGTGTTGGGGCTGGGAATGCTTCGAGACTTCATCCATGTGCTTGTCGGGATTCGTGAGTATCGGTTCGTCTGACTCGGTTGACTCTTCAAACCATTTTTTTTGTGCACCAACGAATGGGCCCCAATGATAAAAGCGCTTAATTGGACTTATTGAACTGAACTGTTTATTCTGGGTATACATTTTTTTTCTATTGCTTTTAAAGGGTCATCTACACAAACTATTTGTGGTTTGATTGTTTATTTCCATGTTATAGTTTACGCGATCGTTTATTGAGACACCAGTAAATATTTATATTAAATATTCTTTTAAGTAACTAAGGTTGATTGATTATTATCATTATTTGTTTGAGATGTATGCCCCCTAAATTCTATTGGGTGCCTTCAGGGAGGTGTTACACACATAACATGTAAAAAGCATGAAATACACAAAATAAGCCTGAAATACATGTAAAAAACACAATAAATGAGCAGGAAACCTGTAAAATGTACAGAAAACGTGCAAAAAATATGAAAAACGGACAAAAACGTGGGCAATGCACAAAAACACACAACATGTAAAAAGCAAGAAATACACAAAATGAGCCTAAAATACATTTAAACAACACAATAAATGAGCAGGAAACCTGTAAGCACAAAGCACTTTAAAAGAACGTATCTGTGCATTTCACTCTTTAATTTGTAACTTAGTTCAAAATTATTGACATTTAAGTATTGTTTATGTAATTTATACTTTTTGTCTGATTGCTGTTCATTTCTAGCATTGGTCCATATTTACATTTAAGTAGTTGTGTTGTATTTGTCACGTTTTAGTAACATTTGTGCATTTCTAGCGCGTTCATGCTTTGAAGTCATAAACTCACATAATTCAGCATAAACCTGGGAAACATCATAAATAAGCTTTTCATGAATACACCAAAACGTAAAGTTTAAAGCAAAGGGAAGTCAGTAAATTGAAAATGTTCTTAAATGCACAAAGCTCGTTAAATGAACAAATCCCTGCATTACACACTTTAATTGGCAACTTAGTTCAATATTATTGTCAAGTATTTACATAAAACTGAATTTTTTAGCTCATTTCTAGGATTTCAAAGGCATGTGTCATATTAGACATTCATTTAAGTAGTTGTTATGCACTTTTCACATTTTAGTAATTTTTGTGCATTTCTAACGCTTTCATGCAGTTGAAGTATTTCAAAGTCATTAACGAACTCAGAATTCAGTATGAGAACAGTTGGAGAACAGGCCAAACTTACATATGTTGACAGTGGTTGAACAAAAAAAAGTAAGAAAAAAAAATGAAATGGAAAAAAAAAGAATTAAGAACTGGTAAAGATGTTGGAAATTGAAAAAATATATAAATATATTACTATGCTAATGTGGAGAACATCCAAGCTAATTAAAAGGAGGAGCAAAAAAAAAATAATAAACGGAAAAAGAGAAAAAAAGGGAATAAAAAACCTGTAAAGGTGTTTGAATTACAAAAAAGTTCTAACTATGCTGATGTGGAGGACATTCCAAACTTCCAAATGTTGACTCTGGAGGAGGAGCCAAAAAATAAATGGAAAAAGTGAAAAAAAAAAGGAATAAAAAACCTGGAAAGTGGTTTTAAATTTGAAGAAATGCTATCTATGCTAATTTGGAGAACATGCCTAACTTCCGAAAAATTGACCGTGGGTAACCAAAAGAATGAAAAACTAAAATAAGAGAGGGGGGAACATTTAAAAAAAACTGCAAAGGTGCTTTAATTTTTAAAAAAAAAGTGCTAACTATGCTGATGTGCAGAACATGCCAAACTTCTAAATGTTGATTCTGGCTAATTAAAAAGAAAAGCAAAAAAATTAATTAAAGGAAAAAAGAAAAAAGTAAATAAATACCTGGAAAGTGTTTTGAAATAAAAAAAATTGCAATATTTGCTCATGCGGAGAACATGCCAAACATCCAAAGGTTGACAGTGGCTAAACAAAAGAACAAACAACTAAAATTAAAGAGTAAAAAATTAAAAAGAATACAACCTGTAAAGATGTTTGAAATTGAAAAAAAATGCTAACTATGCTGATGTGGAGGACATGCCAAACTTCCAAATGCCGAGTCTGGCTAATTAAAAGGAAGAGCCAAAAAAAAAAAAAAAAAAAAAAAAAAAAAAAAAAAAAAAAAAAAAAAAAAAAAAAAAAAAGAAAAAAAAAAAAAAAAAAAAAAAAAAAAAAAAAAAAGAAAAAAAAAAAAAAAAAAAAAAAAAAACCCCCCCCCCCCCCCCCCCCCCCCCCCCCCCCCCCCCCCCCCCCCCCCCCCCCCCCCCCCCCCCCCCCCCCCCCCCCCCCCCCCCCCCCCCCCCCCCCCCTTCCAAAAGTTGAGTCAGGCTAATTAGAGGGAGGAGCAAAAAAAATGGAAAAAGAGAAAAAAAAAGGAATAAATTCCTGGAAAGTGGTCTTAAATTAAAAAAAAATGCTATCTATGCCAATGTGGAGAACATGCCAAACTTCCAAAAGTTGACAGTGGGTAACCAAAAGAATGAACAATAAGAGAGGGAAAAAAACTGTAAAGGTGTTTAAATTTCAAAAAAGTGTTAACTATGCTGATGTGGAGAACATGCCTAAGTGTAACCAAAAGAATGAACAACTAAAATGCACTGCTCAAAAAAATAAAGGGAACACTTAAATAACACATCCTAGACCTGAATGAATGAATTATTTTCATTGGATACTTCTGTATAAAGACTTCTGGATGTTCTGTACAAAGTTGAATGTGCTGACAACAAAATTACACAAAAATCATCAATGAAAATCAAATCTATTAACCCATGGAGGCCTGCATTTAGAGTCACACACAAAACTTTGATGTTAAAACATCAAACGACGTGCAAGTATGACCTCCCTACAATGCCTGGGCATGCTCCTGATGAGGTGGCGGATGGTTAGCTGTTTGAATTTTAAAAAAGTGCTAACGATGCTGATAAAAAAAGTTGACATTAATTCAAGAGGGGAAAAAAAAGAAATAGAAAACAACCTGTAAAGATGTTTGAAATTGAAAAAAAAAATGCTAACTCTGCTGATGTGGAGAACATGCCAAACTTGCAAATGTTTACTATGGCTAATCAAATGAACAATGAATAAACAGTTAACAATTAAAATAAAGAACAAAGAAACCTAAAGGAAAAACATGTAAAGATGTTTGAAATTTAAAAATGATGTGGAGAAAATGCCAAATTTCCAAAGGTTGACAGTGGCAAACCAAAAGAATAAATGACTAAAAGTAAAGAGGAAAAGAAAAACGTGTTTGAAATTGAAAAAAATGCTAACTATGCTGATGTGGAGAACATACCAAACTTACAAAATTTGGAGAAGCCAAAATGAAGAAAAAAAAGAAAAAAGGAACAAAAACCTGTAAAGTGGTTTTACATAAAAAAAACGTTATCTATGCTAATGTGGAAAACATGCCAAACTTCCAAAAGATGACAGTGGGTAACCAAAAGAATGAACAACTAAAATAAGAAAGCGTAAAAATTGTAAAAAACTGTAAAGGTGTTTGAATTTCAAAAAAGTGCTGCCTATGCTGTTGTGGAGAACATGCAAAACAAAAAAGTTGACTGTGGCTAAACAAAAGAATAAACGGCTAAAATTAAAAAGGAAAAAGAAAACAACACGTTAGAATGTTTGAAACTGAAAAAAATGCTAACTATGCTGATGTGGAGAACATGCCAAAGTGTAGCCAAAAGAATGAACAACTAAAATACGGTGCTCAAAAAAAATTACGAGAACACTTATATAACACATCCTAGATCTGAATGAATGAAATATTTTCATTGGATACTTTGTTCTGTACAAAGTTAAATGTGCTGACAACAAAATTACACAAAAATAATCAATGAAAATCAAATCTATTAACCAATGGAGACCTTCATTTGCAGTCACTCCCAAAACTTTGATGTTATGGCCTGAAAACAAGTCAAAATGAGACTCAGTATTGTGTGTGGCCTCGACGTGCCAGTATGACCTCCTTACAACACATGCTTACAACGATTGAAGCCTTACAAAGTCATAAACGCACAGAATTCAGCATAAACCTGTGAAACATCATAAATAAACTTTTCATGAGTAAAAACTCCTTGCACACCTCATGAATACACTGAAATCACCATAAACGTGAAGTTAAAAGAAAAACTTTTAACTTTAAAATGTTCTTAAATGCACAAAGCGCTTTGAAAGAACGTATCTGTGCAGTTCACGTTTTAACTTGCAACTTAGTTCAATATTATTGTCATTTAAGTATTGTTTATGTAAATTGAACTTTTTAGCTGATTGCTGTTCATTTCGAGCGTTTTCGGCATTTGTGCATATTAGATATTCATGTAAGGAGATGTGGTGTATTTCTCACGTTTTTAGTAACATTTGTGCATTTGTAGCGTTTTCATGCATTTGAAGCCTTACAAAGTCATAAACGCACAGAATTCAGCATAAACCTGGGAAACATCATAAATAAACTTTTCATGAGTAAAAACGCCTTACACACCTCAAGAATACACTGAAATCACCATAAACGGGAAGTTAAAAGCAAAAGTAGGTCAGTAACTTTAAAATGTTCGTAAATGCACAAAGCGCTTTGAAAGAACGAGCAGTTCAGTTTAATTTGCAACTTAATTTAAGTATTGTTCATGTAAATTGAACTTTTTATCTGATTGATGTTCATTTCTAGAATTTGTGCATATTTACAATTAAGTAACTACTGTGTTGTATTTCTCACGTTGTAGTAACATTTGTGCATTTCTAACGCGTTCATGCTTTGAAGTCATAAACTCACATAATTCAGCATAAACCTGGGAAACATTATAAATAAGCTTTTCATGAATACACTGAAATCACCAAAAAGTTTAAAGCAAAGAGAAGTCAGTAAATTGAAAATGTTCTTAAATGCACAAAGCTCGGTAAATGAACGAATCCCTGCATTACACGCTTCAATTGGCAACTTAGTTTAATATTATTATCATTTAAGTATTTACATAAAACTGAACTTTTTAGCTGATTGCTGTTCATTTCTAGCATTATAAAGGAATTTTTACATATTAGACATTCATTTAAGTAGTTAAATTGTTATAAGTTGTTGAATAAATACCTGGAAAGTGTTTTGAAATAAAAAAAAAAATGCAAACTTTGCTGGAGAACATGGCAAACTTCCAAAGGTTTACAGTGGCTAAGCAAAAGAACAAACAACTAAAATTAAAGAGGAAAAAAATGAAAAAGAATACAACCTGTAAAGATGTTTAAAATTGAAAAAAAATGCTCATGTGGAGAACATGCCACAATTCCAAATGTTGACAGTGGGTAACCAAAGGAATGAACAACTAAAATAAAAGAGGGAAAAAAATGAAATGAAAAAAAACTGCATAGGTGTTTGAATTTTAAAAAAGTGCTAACTATGCTGATGTGGAAAACAAGCCAAACTTCCAAAAGTGTACAGTGTCTAATTAAAAGGAGGAGCAAAAAAATGAAAGGAAAAAAGAAAATAGTGAATAAATACCTGGAAAGTGTTTTGAAATTTTAAAAAATGCAATCTTTGCTCATGTGGAGAACATGCCAAATGTCCAAAGGTTGACAGTTGCTAAGCAAAAGAACAAACAACTAAAATTAAAGAGAAAAAAAAATGGAAAAAGAGAAAAAAAGGAATAAATTCCTGGAAAGTGGTTTTAAATTAAAAAAAATGCTATCTATGGTAATGTGGAGAACATGCCAAACTTCCAAAAGTTGACAGTGGGGAACCAAAATGAACGACTAAAATTAAAGAGGAAAAAGAAAATAACATGTTTGAAATTGGAAAAAAATTGCTACCTATGCTATGCTAACTGATGTGGAGAACATGCCAAACTTACAAAAGTTGACAGTGGGTAACCAAACTAACAACTAACAACTAAAAAAAAAACAATAAGAGAGAGAAAAAAACCTGTAAAGGTGTTTGAAATTGAAAAAAAAAGCTAACTATGCTGGTGTGGAGAACATGCCAAACTTCCAAATGTTGACTCTGGCTAACCAAATAAACAATGAATAAACAGTTGACAATTAAAATAAAGAACAAATAAACATTAAGCAAAAACATGTAAAGATGTTTAAAATAAAAAAAACTGATGTGGAGAACATGCCAAACTTCCAAAGGTTGACAGTAGCTAAACAAAAGAACAAACAACTAAAATTAAAGAGAAAAAAAAAAAGAAAGAGAAAACAACCTGTAAAGATGTTTGAAATAAAATAAAAAAATGCTAACTATGCCAATTTGGAGAACAAGCCAAACTTCCAAAAGTATACTTTTGCCTAAGTGTATCCAAAAGAATGAACAACTAAAATGCACTGCTCAAAAAAATAAAGGGAACACTTAAATAACACATCCTAGATCTGAATGAATGAATTATTCTCATTGAATACTTTGTTCTGTACAAAGTTGAATGTGCTGACAACAAAATTACACAAAAATCATCAATGAAAATCAAATCTATTAACCAATAGAGGCCTGCATTTGGAGTCACACACAAAACTTTGATGTTATCTTCTTAAAACAAGTCAAAATGAGACTCAGTATTGTGTGTGGCCTCGACGTGCCAGTATGACCTCCCTACAATGCCTGGGCTCAATTGATGAGGTGGCGGATGGTTAGCTGTTTGAATTTCAAAAAAATGCTAACGATGCTGATGAAAAAATTTGACATTGATTAAAGAGGGGGGGAAAAAAGAAATAGAAAACAACCTGTAAAGATGTTTGAATTTGAAAAAAATGCTAACTATGCTGATGTGGAGAACATGCCAAACTTCCAAATGTTGACTAACCAAATGAACAATGTATAAACAATTAACAATTAAAATAAAGAACAAAGAAACCTAAAGCAAAAACATGTAAAGATGTTTGAAAATTAGAAATGATGTGGAGAAAATGCCAAATTTCCAAAGGTTGACAGTGGCAAACCAAATGTATAAACGACTAAAATTAAAGAGAAAAAAAAACAACCTTTAAATATGTTTGAAATTGAAAAAAATGCTAACTATGCTGATGTGAAGAACATACCAAACTTCCAAAAGTATGCAGTGGCTAAACAAAAGGAGGAGCCGAAAAATAAAAGGGAAAAAAAAGGAACAAAAACCTGTAAAGTGGTTTTAAAAAAATAAAAACGCTATATATACTAATGTGGAGAACATGCCAAACTTCCAAAAAATGACAGTGAGTAAGCAAAAGAATGAACAACCAAAACAAGAGAGGGTTAAAAGTACTAACTATGCTGATGTGGAGAACATGTCAAACTTCCAAATGTTGACTCTGGCTAATTAAAAGGAGGAGCCAAAAAATAAAAGAGGAAAAAAAGGAACAAAAACCAGTAAAGTGGTTTTAAATAAAAATAAATAAAAAAAAACGAAAAAAAAGGAATAAATTCCTGGAAAGTGGAATCTGTGGTGCAACGTGACGTTGGTGGATGGAGCGAGAGAATTCCAATTGTTGACTCTGGCTAACCAAATAAACAATGAATAAACAATTAACAATTGAAATAAAGAACAACAAGAGAAAAAGCAACTCTAAACCTCTAAAAAAATTTATTTAGCTGATTGCTGTTCATTTCAAGCGTTTTACAGGCATCTGTGCCGCTAAGGATCCTGCGCGTGATCCTCCGTAGGAGCCTCCCTGCTCCACGGATCACCCGTTCAGCGAGTTCTGTTCCGCCGCTTGGGACCCTCCGCGCGATCCCCACGGCGAGTTGCCCTTGAGTGGTAGCGAGTCTCAGGGTGAGACGCGGCGCGGTCTGCGCGTAAGGACGCTACTCTCCGTCCCGCTGTGCCCGGATCGCGTGCCTTCACTGGCTGTCAGCGAGCCACGGAACGCGGTCTGCGTGCCGCTCTGCCCGGGTATTGAGCCGCGCCGCGCCGCCAGGGTCTCACCCCTCGCTGTCAGTGAGACCTCGCCTGCCGCTACTAGGGTTCCGCCCACCTTACATGAGCCGCCCCGCGATCCGTCTCGCGGTTCTCCCCGCGATTCCTCTCGCGGTTCTCCCCGCGGATCCTCTCGCGGTTTTCCTCAGGATTCTCCTAGGGATTCTCAACGCGTCTCTTCTCGCGACCCTCCCCGCGATTCCTCTCGCGGTTCTCCCCGCGGTTCTCCTCGGGATTCTCCACGCGTCTCTCCACGCGCCTCTCCACGCGCCTCTCCTCGCGTCTCTCCTCGCGTCTCTCCTCGCGTCTCTCCACGCGACTCTCACCGCGATGCCTTTTGGGTTCCTCAGAGCTCCACGGAGCAACCGTACTGCACCGGTGAACCATGTCGCGCCTCTAGGGCATCCCCGCTCAACGGTTGCCGTCCTGGGTCGGTCGCGTCCGTCCCCGAGCCGTCCGGGTTGTCATTGGGGTGCGTCCGGTGCTCGGAAACTGCCACGGTAGACCAGGACTGTGTGTTCGGTGGTGTGGCCATGGTACTGTCTCTCTCCTTTTGTGTCCAGGTGGCGGTGAGAAGGGAGGCTGAGAGCCGAGTCGGGAGGTCCAGCGCATCATCTGGGGTGCAGTCCTGTGGTTCGAGGAGGAAGCCGAGGCTGTCTATTTCCCCCCCTCGGGATCATACCACATCCGCCCTGGACTTTTATGCCTCCGCGCTGGATGGTCGGACCCAGTCTGAGGAGAATGTGCCACCCGCTCCGGATATGGTGGTTATTGGACTGGAGGGTTGAAGGGCGGTTCCACCCGCCTGGGACTCTGTGCCAGTTCAAGCCAAGTTTATGGACCTTAACTGGGTCACCTCCGCGTCCACTCGGGTCACCTCCGCGTCCACTCGGGTCACCTCTGCGTCCACTCCGGTCATCACTGCGTCCACTCGGGCCACCTGTGCGTCCACTCGGGCCACCTGTGCGTCCACTCGGTTCACCCCTGCGGTCGCGTGTACTCCTGTCGCCCCTTGTCCCGCGGTTGTCTCTCCGGTCTCCGAACCCGCTATTCCCCGGGTTCCTGTATTCAGGTTCTGCTCTTCCGCACCGGAGCCCGCATGGGGGTTGGGTCGCCCCCGCGCTCTCAAGGGGCTTCAGCACCACCGCACACACAAGGGGTCGTATCCTCCTCGCGCTCCTAAGCGCCCGCGGCAGTTCCGCATCCACAAGGGTTCTCACCCTCCAAGTACCCACAAGAGGTCTCGGCGCTCCCGCATCCCTAAGGGGTCTCGCCGCCCTCATAAGGGGTCTTGCCCCCGCATCCTTAAGGGGTCTCGCCGCCTTCATAAGGGGTCTCGCCCCCGCATCCTTAAGGGGTCTCGCCGCCCTCATAAGGGGTCTCGCCCCCGCATCCATAAGGGGTCTCGCTGCCCTCATAAGGGGTCTCGCCCCCGCATCCGTAAGGGGTTTTGCCGCCCTCACCAAGGGTCTCGCCGCCCGCACATGGAGGAGCCACGCCACCGCACACACAAGGGGTCGTGTCCTCCTCGCGCTCCTAAGCGCTTGCGGCGCCCCCGCATCCTCAAGGGGCTTCAAGCCCCTCGGATTTACAAGGGATCACGGCGCCCCCGCATTCTCGGGTCTCATCCCCCTCGCACCACTAGGGGTCACGTTACCCACACCCTCACACAGGTTCACGGCGCCTCCGCTCCCCCGGTCACGTCGTCCCCGCACCCGGTAGGGGCCGCCTCGCGTTCCTCGTGCCCCCTTTTGTTGTTTTTTTTTTTTCCTCTCTCTCCCCGGGTGCCTTTGCCCCCCGGTTGTTTTGGGGGAGCGATATGTCAGGTTGGGAGGGCTGGGCCACTCCCACCTGTCACCCGTGTTTCGGGTTTGGCCTCGTAGGGCTTCCGTAGGTAGGGCCCGATCCGCTCGTACAGGGATTGGGTCCTACCTGATCACATGTGACCTGCCGGCGGTGTCTTAAGCAGGTGGTTTCCCGTCGGCCGGCAGGTCAGCATTAGCATTTGTTTAGCATTAGCTTATATTGTCACTTCGGGTGTTGCGGTTGTGGTTTGTTTTGTTTGTGTATCTCGGCACGTTCCGCCGTGCCTTCAGCGGCGCCTTCCCGCCGATATTTATATTCGCGTTGTTCTCCCGGCACGTCCCGTCGTGCCTGCAGCGGCATTCCCGCTGCCTTCTGTAAATAAACAGTTTTGTTCGCTTACCTGGTCGCCTGGCTCGCTTTCTGCACCGCACCGCGCTGTGCCGCTTCCTCCGGACAGCGCGCACCCGACAATTCGTGACAAATAAAAAGGAATAAAAAACCTGGAAAGTGGTTTTAAATTTGAAGAAATGCTATCTATGCTGATGTGAAGAACATGCCAATCTTCCAAATGTTGACTCTGGCTAATTAAAAGGAGGAGCAAAAAAATGAAAGGAAAAAAGAAAAAAGTGAATGAATACCTGGAAAATGTTTTGAAATAAAAAAAAGGCAATCTTTGCTCATGTGGAGAACATGCCAAACTTCCAAAGGTTGACAGTGGCTAAGCAAAAGAACAAACAACTAAAATTAAGGAGAAAAAAAAGAAAAAGAATACAACCTGTAAAGATTTTTAAAATTGAAAAAAATGCTAACTATGCTGATGTGGAGAACAAGCCAAACTTACAAAAGTATACAGTGGCTAATTGAAAGGAGGAGCCAAAAAATAAAAGGAAAAAAAAGAACAAAAACCTGTAAATTGGTTTTAAATAAAAAAAAACGCTATCTATGCTGATGTGGAGAACATGCCAAACTCTCAAAAGTTGACTGTGGCTAACCAAAAGAATAAACGACACAAATTAAAGAGGAAAAAGAAAACATCATGTTTGAAATTGAAAAAAATGCTAACTATGCTGATGTGGAGAACATGGCAAAGTGTAGCCAAAAGAATGAACAACTAAAAAACACTGTCCAAAAAAATAAAGAGAACACTTAAATAACACATCCTTGATCTGAATGAATGAAATATTCTCATTAAATACTTTGTTCTGTACAAAGTTAAATGTGCTGACAACAAAATTACACAAAAATTATCAATGAAAATCAAATCTATAACCAATAGAGGCCTGCATTTGGAGTCACACACAAAACTTTGATGTTATGTTCTTAAGACAAGTCAAAATGAGGCTCAGTATTGTGTGTGGCCTCGACGTGCCTGTATGACCTCCCTACAATGCCTGGGCATGCTCCTGATGAGGTGGCGGATGGTTAGCTGTTTGAATTTCAAAAAAGTGCTAACGATGCTGATGTGGAGAACATGCAAAACTTCCAAAAGTTGACAGTGGGTAAGCAAAAGACTAAACGACTAAATTAAAGAGGGAAAAAAAGAAAAAGAAAAAAACCTGTAAACATGTTTGAAATTGAAAAAAAATGCTAACTATGCTGATGTGGAGAACATGCCAAACTTCCAAATGTTGACTAACCAAATGAACAATGAATAAACAATTAACAATTAAAATAAAGAACAAAAAAAAAAAAAAAAAAAAAGCAAAAACCTCGAAAGTTGTATGAAAATCAAAAAATGCCAACTATGCTGATGTGGAGAACATGCCAAACTTCCAAATGTTGACTCTGGCTAATCAAATTAACAATGAATAAACAGTTAACAATTAAAATAAAGAACAAAGAAACATAAAGGAAAAACATGTAAAGATGTTTGGCATTTTCTCCACATCATTTTTAAATTTCAAACATCTTTACATGTTTTTCCTTAATGTTTGTTTGTTCTTTATTTTAATGGTTAACTGTTTATTAATTGTTCATTTGATTAGCCAGAGTCAAACTTTGAAAGTTTGGCATTTTCTTCACATCATTTTAAAAAATTTAAACTTCCAAAGTTTGACAGTGGCAAACCAAAAGAATAAAACACTAAAATAAAGAGGAAAAATAACAACCTTTAAATATGTTTGAAATTGAAAAAAATGCTAACTATGCTGATGTGGAGAACATATCAAACTTCCAAAAGTATACAGTGGCTAATTAAAAGGAGGAGCCAAAAAATAAAAGGAAAAAGAAGAAAAAAAAGGAACAAAAACCTGTAAAGTGGTTTTACTACTAAAAAGATATTGAAAATGGACATTGAACTCGGTCATGGTTTTGAAGATGTCTTCCTAAATGACGATAGGGTGACCAGATTCCAAATCACCAGATGTGGGACAAAGACTATGTTTGTGTAGGACAATGTGGGACACCAATGTATCAAGGTTGTCTAAAATAACTTCCATCTATCCATTATCTTCCGCTTTATCCTATGTAAGGGTCGCGGGGGGGTTCCCCATGCCCATCCAGTGGAGAACATTTTGGGCACTGGGCAGAAACACCCAAGACAGGACGCCAATCTATCACTGGGCACACACTCACTCAGACACGCACACATACACACTCTATATTGGGCAATTTGGAGAACTCAATTGACTTGATCCATGTTTTTTGACTGTGGGAGGAAACCAGAGAACACGGAGGAAACCCACGCGGACACATGAAAACTTCACCCAGATGGGGATTTAAACCAGGAATCCCTAGTGCTGAGAGGCGAACGTGCTAACCGCTAAACCACCGTGCCGCCCTTCTAAAATGAAACAAAAAAAGAAATATCTCCACTCTGCCCCTTTAGCACATAACAGACTGCAAATAAAAACGTATAGTACATATACACATGTACAATTAAACAGAACAGACAGGTCTTTAATGTGCTTTAAAAAGGGTATGACTTTCCTGTATTTCTCCAAAAAGTATATGTATATATAACTTGTATATCTTACTTAAATGGTCATTTCTCTAAAGTAAGAAAACATGTCCTATGAGTACAGTTGAAGTGCTCAAGTCCAAGCCTTTTTTTTGTTGAGCCTGGTTTAGGGTCGGTCAAGTACAGAAAGCTCGCGCAAAAAATGACGCTCACGTGCACATGGGCAGTAGTTTTACCATCCTCATTGTTGCTCAATAAATGGCCTCGGAGATTCAGGTTGTTCCAAACAGATTTTAATGCAAGTTACTGAATAGACAACCAAGTGTACAGAAAAATCATCAATAGCGGGCAACCACGATTGATAAGAGAGCTGCTGTAATACTGCACCCACTAAATTTAATAGAACAGTTTCCAATTTTGCAAGATTTGTTTTAACTTGTTCTTGCGTACCTGAGTTTGCACAGCTGTGATAACGGTGGTGTCACTTGCAGCAGTCAAAGTGCCATGGTGCAGTACAAACCACCCTGCAAATCCTAGAGCCGAATCACATAGGAGTCACCAATTTGTTAGATGTTCAATAAACGGCCTCGGAGATGCAGGTTGTTCCAAACAGATTTTAATGCAAGTTACTGAATGGACAACCAAGTGTACAGAAAAATCATCAATAGCGGGCAACCACCATTGATGAGAGAGCTCTGACTCTCAAAGATCCAGCTTCGGTTTATAAACCTTAGGAGGGCTGTCCTTTTCTTATGTATGTGCATAAGCAGTCCTTTGTCTTGGTGAGAACATCCTCTTAAACATCTCAAACCTCTCCACCATCTGGTCCTGCTTCCTGCCTCCTCCTAGGGCATGAATTTAAGGCCTGTTTCTATTGACTGTCCCATTGTTCCTATTTTGCATGTTCAGTTGAACCATTAAAACACATAGATTACATACATTCAAACAGTTAGGATAAATTAATGCAATTTATGTCTTTTATGTTTAATAAATTCCAACATCACCCAAAAAGAGTTTTATCTAGAGTTAACTAAAAACAATTATGTTCATTTACTAAACATAAAATTTTGTGTTAAATATACAAATGCTGAAGCTTTCGGCACAACCAGTTTTTTGTTTTTGGCGTAACATTTTTAAAAAATTTTCTGCTGTGCCCACAAGTTTACTGAACTTAAGTATACAAATTTTTTTTACAGTGAACTAAAAAGTTAAATTTACAGAAGTACTGGTTAAATAACATACAAATGGCATTAAACGACCTTAAATGCACTTGACAGCTTGTAATTCTATCTCCATTTTTAGTGAGTTTGTTCACGCAACTCCATTTTCATATTACTTAAAAAACTAAAAAAACTAAGTAGCTTTGCTTGACTTAAACTATTTAATGGTGTCAGTATATTTATGATGATATTAACACATTTGTATGTATTTGAAGTTTATTCAGACTGTTCTGCTATATTCCTAACTCTTTTGCTTTAATAAAGTGAAAACACAGCAAGTACCTGAAAAGTTAAGATTACATAACCACTGTTTAAATAAGATACAAATGCTCATATGAACCTGATCGCTTGTAATTCCAAGTTATCTATTCATTTTTAGCGAGTTTAAGACCATTTTTTTTTAATTTTACTTTTTTTTTTTTTTTTTTTTTTTTTTCCCCCCCCCCCCCCCCCCCCCCCCCCCCCCCCCCCCCCCCCCCCCCCCCCCCCCCCCCCCCCCCCCCCCCCCCCCCCCCCCCCCCCCCCCCCCCCCCCCCTAAATAGCGTACAAATAACGTTGAATACCCGTGTTCAGTTGTAGTACTTTTGTGCTAAGAGCATATTTATATTAAAGTTGTTTTGCTTTTAAGTAGTTAAGATTTTAATAACTTTAAGACTAATACACGAAAGTTACAAAAATGCAAAAAATACGTACAGATACTACCAAAAAACGCAAGTAAATATATCTAATCGGTATAAATTATGTAAAATATTTGCACAGAGATAACCTGAAAATTTATGTTTATAGAAGCACCATATGATGTGTTTGTGCAGGTAACTATTACTGTGCAGAATTATTAGGCAACAAAAACCAAATATATACCCATCTCACTTGTTTATTCTCACCAGGTAAGCCAATATAACAACAGAATATTTAGAAATAAACATTTCTGACATTCTAAAACAAAAACAAATCAGTGACCAATATAGCCACCTTTCTTTACGATGACACTCAAAATCCTTCCATCTTCATGCAGAAGAATAATATTATTGACTTTTGCATCTTTGCAGTCCTTGATCCACTTCTGTCTGTCACTCTTTCTTCCACCGACTCCAGAAGAAATTGGCCAAGAATTCTTGGAGCCAACATTCCCATTGAGCAAAATTTTAATAAGTTCATCATCAGGTAAATTGTTATACCTACACCTTTGCAGCAGGATCTGCTTTCCGGCTAAAATAAAAGGTGCTACGAATCCAAAAGGATATAATTAGACTGATGCAACTGTAGCCAACACTCCTATACAGGTAAGTGGTTCTTCCTTGATAACCTCTCTAAACTGGAATGTGTCAGAAACCACGCACCACTACATGAAGAGCTCTTTCTATCTGCAATTCTCCTAATGCCATATCCTTGGTTGTAGCAGCTTGGTTGTAGCATTCTTGGGAATGGTGGCGAGGACTTCCTTACTATTAGAAACAAACTTATTAAAATTTTGCTTAGTAAAAAAAAAAAATATTTGTTACAATTCTGCTGTATAAAATGGATGGTATCATCACTAAAGTGTCCTTTTCCTTCAGCTGCAATATGCTTGAGTCCATAATTGGCATATCCAGGTGATGAAGCTGCACCGAACAAATGGATCTTCATTTGATATGGATGTCAGGTTGGGAGGGCTGGGCCACTCCCCCCTGTCGTCCGTGTTCCGGGTTTGGCCGGCTAGGGCTTCCGTAGGTAGGGCCCCATCCCCTTGAACTGGGATTGGGTCCTACCTAATCACATGTGGCCTCCCGTGAGCCAGAAGGCCAGCATTTTTGCATATGTATGTGCTTAGGCGGGTACATGCATGTTACGTCGGGTGTTTCGAGTTTGGTTTTGCTTTATTGTTTTTGTTATTTTTGCTCCCGACACGTTTCGCTGTGCCTTCAGCGGCGTTCCCGCTGTCTAGTGTTTGTGTATATGTGTTTGGCTTCCGGCACGTCTCGCCGTGCCTTCAGCGGCGTTCCCGCTGCCTTCAGTTATTAAACCGATATTTGTTTGCTTACCTGGTCGTCTGGCTCGCTTCCTACAACCCCACCACACCGCGCTGCACCGCCTTCTACGGACAGCGCGCCCCGATCGTGACAATGGAAGGTTGAACTTCAATATTTTTGTTCTCCCACCAAAGGAATCGAAGATAATTTTGGTCTTCTGTCTTTATATGGAACTGGTGAAACATGCTCTCTATGTCCACATGATTGCAATCGGACCTCTTCGGAAGCAAAACAAAACTCCCACCAGGGCATATGTCAGCTCTGGACCGGTCAAAACACTGGAGTTCTGTAGATGTCTGTAGATGATGGGACCTTTTGCATCTCCACGAATTATATAATATATATATATATATCGCATTCATGAAGGCCTTGTAGGCTTTCTTGTACTGCTCATTTGTCTTCAGCTTTCTTTCGAGACACTTCAAATGGTGGATGGCACACACTTTATTATTAGGTAGCTTGGGCCTGTCTTTATTGAATGGCAGTAACATTTCATTATGACCATTACCCTTAAGTATGATTTCTTGAGAAAGACATCTAAAGGTGAGATCCTTAATCTGTGTTCTACAGACATAATACACTTCACTTGTGAGATCTGAAGGGGACTGAAGATCTTGGCTTACTCCAATAACATCTCCATAGATGAGACATGGATTACCAAAGCCAACCACACTCTATATCAGGTCTGTTCTCTGTGCGAAGGGTTTTGGTACAAGAGCTTGAGGACAATTGTAACCAATTAACAGGCCAACTTTACAGCTTTACTGAGAGGCAATCTTATCTGCAATATGTTCAAGATGAGTCCATATCTTTGCTGTCTCTTGTGTGGGAATGTGATTTCTGTTTGCAGTTATAAACTCTCTGGAGTAGATCATAGGAATTGGGATTATCTAATCTGAATAGAAACCTCTTACTTGTAAACCAGTCAGTTTCTTACAGGGCACAACTGTATTTCTTGAAGCCAGCGTAAAACGTCTCAGCCGAACTGGTTCATTCTTACACTGAGTGCCTTTGCAGTCTCTTCAAGTATAAATGTCGTGTTACTCTGTGTATCAAGAAGTGCATACACAAGAACTTTACGATTTGACTTATCCGCGGCAGAGACCCACACTGGAATTATTGTAGATGTATGGGTGTCTCTACTACTCTGGATGACTCTATGAGATGCTTCTTCACAAGATTGGTGCTTGGTGGTTGATCTTGTGGCGGGTCTGGCTTTTCATTCTTTGGCTTGTCATGGTATCTTGCTCCAACAGCCCTTGCATGCATTCGTTCTTTCTTAGTACGATTATCATGAAGGCAAGTTGGATGACTTTTCTTACATGTCTTGCAGATATTCCTTTCACCGCAATTCTTGGAATGATGACCCCACTTCAAACAACCAAAACACAACCTTTTCTCCTGGACAAACTTGACTCTTTCTTTGATTGTCTTCTTAATAAATTTAGGACAGTCTGGTAAATTGTGCTCTACCTTCTCACAGAAAACACAGTTCGTGATGTTGGCATTCTCAGGGTTAGCTCAGACAAGCTCAGGCTTGTTATTAAAGCCTTTGCTCTTGGACTTCTGTTACATATAACCTTGAGCTTTTCTCCTTATACGTTATTGGATTTCTAGCGATTTTGGCTTCACCCATTAGAAACTGGACAAACTGGCTGAAGCTTAGAAACGTTTGATTTCTTCCTCCATTTCTACAACTTTCCGGTTCCATCTTGAAGTCTACCAATCTGGAAGTTTAGCAAGTATTTTAAGATTCTCATTGCAGTCATTAAGCACTTTGAGACGTTTAATTTGAGACATTGCAGTCTCACAACCGCGAAGGAAGTCAACAAGTTCTTGGCTACCCTTGGAGCTTATTTTGGGCCATGCTCTGATCTTATCTCTAAAGGCTTTGGCAATAAGGAATGGACTGCCATATCGTTCCTCAAGAATACACCATACTGATAGATAGAGTAACTCAGTTCCTAGTAGGAAGTAGCTCTCTATGGCCTTCTTTGCAGATAACATATCTTTTCTTCAGCTGGTATGTTCTTCCTGTCAATGAAAGTCTGAAAGGACAGTCATTGTATCAAAGTAGATCACCACTGGGGGGCGCTGCTGTGCACTCATGGAGTAGGACGTGAGTTTGGAAGCTCCTGCCGATTTCTATAAAAATTTTATTAAAACTGCACTGTTTAGTAATATATGTATTAGTATTTCACTTTGTGAATTGAGTGTTGCTGAATATTAACTTTATTATTTTAAGTAAAATTTCTGGAAAGACTCCTAAAACTCGCAGAACTATTCAGACGCATCTGTGGCCCGCTCCTCGTGCTGAGGCCGCGGCCCCAGACGAGCCACCGACGATGTCTGAGGTCGCGTCTACGCACGCGAAAATAGATACAGATGCCCTCAAACTTGAGCTGCCGAGGTCATTGAGGAATGACATCACTGAGATTTTTAAAAAAGAGCTTTGGGAAATGATCGGGAACACTTTGGCCACTATCCAGCTTGACCTACAAACTTTGAAAACGCAACTAGCGAACGACAAAGCGGCTGTAGATCCTGCGATGTCGGAGTTAAAAAAAAAAACGGTCGGAGAGATGGAGCATGCGCTCATTGTGTGCTCCGATGATATCGCAGCGATGAAGACCACCATCGAGACCCTCACATCCAACATGACCAAGCTGGAAGACAAGTGTGAGGACTTGGAATCCAGGTCACGACGAAACAACGTTCGTATAGTGGGGGTACCGGAGGGCCCTGACTCCTGCTCTACTGCCGCGGTGGCCGCTTTATTGAAAGATGCGTTCGGACTGGAGAAGGAACCGCTATTGGACCGGGCTCATCGGACCTTCCAGCCCAAACCCAAACCCAAACCCCAGGATTGACCACGAGCAGTGGTATGCAGGTTTCACTATTATAGTGATTGTGTGGACATTCTGCGCTGAGCTAAAGAACTTCGGCAGATTAAAGTTAAAGGCTTTAATATATCGGTCTTCTCTGATTACACCGCTAAGATCGCTCAGGCTCGTGCCGCTTTTAACGAGGTTCGGCGTCAGCACTGTGGTATGGATGGGGTTCGGTACGGCCTGTTTCATCCTGCACGGCTGAGCATCACCTACAACCGCGTCGAGAAAGATTTTACATCAGCGGAGAAGGCCAGCAAATACGTCCAAACTCTGACTAATGAGAAGTATGTAAACTCCGGTAGGGTTCTCTGGATCTGGGTGCTATTGGTTCTGTCTTTGGGTGGCTTTTAATGCTACATCGGTACAGTGTTATGTTCCTTTCTGGTTTGTTGCACTAACCAGGTTATTTATTTAGGACCACAGAGGGTTAGGAAATACATATTTGTAAAGGCAATGCGTTTATTAGTGGGCATAATATATTATTATTATTATTATTATTATCGCTAGGGATTCCCGGTTCGAATCCCCATCTGGGTGGAGTTTCCATGTTCTCGCCGTGTCCGCGTGGGTTTCCTCCGGGTTCTCCGGTTTCCTCCCACAGTCCAAAAACATGGATCAAGTCAATTGAGTTCTTCAAAATTGCCCCATGTAGAGTGTGTGTCTGTGAGTGTGGCCAGCGATAGATTGGCGCCCGCTCCTGGGTGTATCTGCCCAGTGCCCGAAACGTTCTCCCCTGGATGGGCATGGGGAACCCCCCCCCGCGACCCTAATATAGGATAAAGCGGAAGAAAATGAAAGAATAAATTAATATTATTATTATTATTAATATATTAATACATGAGATTGGTGGGAGAGTGTTTTTCTTTCTTTTTTCTTTCCCATTTTACTAGGATCCGGGTGACTTAGTAATATTCTAGGTGTCCTTTGGTTATTGTGGGTTACACTGCTGTCTCCTTTGTTCTATTTTATGGAGACTTTGGGTGTGTATGTTTAGGGGTTATTATGGGGAGGGTGTTACATTTTGGCTTACTGCAACCAGTTACACCTTTGTAGTTTTTTTTTCATTGGAATGGCTAGTGGCAATATAGATACCAGCTGTGCTGGTTCAGGCACACCCCTTAGATTCATTAGCTGGAATATCAGAGGTATGGGTAACCCTGTTAAGATATCCAAGGTTTTTGCACACTTGGACTGTTTAAATTCTGATCTAACCTCACCTTTACAATACTGATCACCACAGGTTATATTGCCCTTGGATGGGTCACGTCTTCCACTCTAACTTTAATTCGAAAGCTAGGGAAGTTGCTATTTTAATTAACAAAAAAGTTCATTTTGTATCCAGTGATGTTATATATGATAGGAATGGCAGGTACATCATGGTTGTTGGTACATTAAATCAAAAGAAGTTTGTGCTGTTGAATGTATATGCCCCAAATTTTGATGATGTTGAATTCGCCAATAGGTTGCTAAGTAAAATCCCCTACTTGAATACTCATCTGCTGATTTTTGGAGGGAATCTAAACTGTGTTTTTGATCCAGCTCTAGATCGGTCGAATCCTCTAAATGTGTCTCATTCTGCCATGTCTACTGCATTCTCTGATTTCATGATAGAAAATGGGCTTGTTTACCCCTGGATATTCCGTAACCCCTCCATTCAAAAATTTTCTCCCCCCCCCCCCCCCCCCCCCCCCCCCCCCCCCCCCCCCCCCCCCCCCCCCCCCCCCCCCCCCCCCCCCCCCCCCCCCCCCCCCCCCCCCCCCCCCCCCCCCCCCCCCCCCCCCCCCCAGAATGTTTGTTCTTCATATTCATTACTTTGGGAGACCATTAAGTGCTACCTAAGAGGCCAAATTATTTCTTACTCTGCTTTTTCAAATAAAAATATTAATGCTAAGCTTAAGAAACTCACATGCACGGTCCCCTTCTTCGAAATTATTTATGAAACGTTTTGATTTGCAAGCAGATTTTTACCTAATCTGAACTAAAGAAGCAGAGCGCTTATTACTACAAAGTTGTGGCAAAGTTATGGACACGGTGATAAGGCGGGTCGTCTGCTGGCACATCAGTTTCATATTTAGTATTAAAAACTCTAATGGCGCTATTACTACAGACTCTTTGGAAATTAATGCCACTTTCAAATCTTTTTATTCATCATTAAATAAATCTGAATCTCCTGCAGACAACATAAACCTACAAGAGTTTCTTCAAAACACTGCAAACCCTGTTGTCGACACTGATACTGTCAGGCACCTAGATTCCCCACTCTCCCTTGTAGAAGTTACAAATGCAATTAAAGCTATGCAATCAAACAAAACCCCAGGTCCGGACGGTTTTCCAGTTGAATTTAAAAAAAAAAAAAATGGCGATAAATTGGCTCCATTACTTTTATCTGTTTTCAATGAATCCTTTGATAGTGGTTCATTGCCACCAACATTGACACAAGCCTCCATTGCTCTCCTTCTCAAAAATGACAAGGACCCAACATTATGTGGCTCCTAGACTATTATCTTTACTAAATGCGGATGTAAAGGTTTTGGCTAAAATTATTGCATCCCGATTAGAGAATGTGCTTCCTTATCTTATTTCAGAGGAGCAAAATGGGTTTATAAAGGGTCGTCAAATGGTTTTTAATACCCGTACACTTTTTAATATTATATATTCGAAGCATGTGGCTGAACTTCCTGAACTAGTGATATCTTTAGATGCGGAAAAGGCATTTGATAGGGTAGAGTGGGAATATCTGTTTGTGGTTTTGAAAAAATACGGATTTGGTGACAAATTTATTTCTGCCTCCTTTATGCATCCCCTAAAGCCTGTGTCCACACAAATGATGTTTATTCTGTGTATTTTCCTCTTGAACGTGAAACGCCAGGGGTGTCCTTTATCTCCTTTGCTTTTTGCCATTGCTATGGAGCCACTATCGATTATGTTAAGATCCACCTCTTTATTCAAAGGTGTCACGCGAAATGGAATTGAATACAAACTCACTTCATGCAGATGATTTGTTATTGTATATATCTGATCCTGCTGTTTCTATTCCTGCTGTTTCGGATATTCTGAATAGCATCTTTTGGCATCTTTTCAGGTTATAAACTTAATTTGGAGAAAAGTGAATGTTTTCCCATCAATACTGCAGCCTGTCATCTTCAACTGTCCAATCTTCCTTTTCATTTTAGTCCGGTGTTTAAATACTTGGGTATTAATGTGACCCGTTCTTTGGCCGGCCTGGCTGCTACTAATTTCACTCCCCTCGTTTTGAGGATTTCAACTGATTTTCAAAGATGGCGCAATCTTCCCCTTTCATTAATTGGCAAGATTGTCATCAAAATGAATGTTTTACCCAAATTTCTATTTTTATTCCAATCGATTCCTCTATTCCTGCCAAAACATTTTTTTTAATTCACTGGATACAATAATTTGGACTTTCATTTGATAAGTAAAGCTATACTGCAGAGATGCGACTTGCTTTAACTAATTTTCGATCTTATTATTGGGCTGCCCACATACACACACTTTGCTGTTTACTGAAATCCCCTCAAAACGTATGGTGTAAATTGGAGCTATTATCCCGTAGGGGTCTTTCTTTATCTGCTTTACTTTATTCTTCCTGGCCAGTAAGGCCCTCTCTATATACTGATAATGTAGTGATTCTTAATACACTTAAGATTTGGTATCAATTTAGGTGGCACTTTAAATTCATTGTTGCATCCTCCTTGGGTCCTTCAAACAAAAACCATTATTTTCTCCATCACTTTCAGACTCAATATTTGCAGTATGGTCTGACAAGGGGATTACCCAGTTTAAACATTTATATGTAGATGGTGTATTTGATAATTTTGCCAGTATGTCATCTCGTTACAACCTCCCTAATACTCATTTATTTCGTTATTTTCAGGTTTATGTCCAAACAATTCCCCAATTTCCCCTCCTTGCCTCCTGAGCAATGTTGGGAAGCTATGCTTTCGCTGCCTCCTCATTGCCAAGAAAGTATTTCAAAGCTGTACGATACCATCTCAGCTTTTGGCAAACATTCAGATGCTAAGCTGGAGGGCGCAGTAGCTCAGTGGTTAGGGTATTGGGCTATCAATCTGAAGGTTGGGGGTTCAAATCCCAGGTCCACTGAAGTTACCAGTGTGGCTCCTTGAGCAAGGCCCTTAACCCTCATTGCTCCAGGGACGTTGTGATGAACCCTGTGCTCACCTTGTAAGTCGCTTTGGATAAAAGGGTCTGCTAAATGACCAAATGTAATGTAAATGTAATGTAAATGTAAGCTTAAGTGTACGTGGGGAAAGAAACTGGGTATACAGATGCATGAGAAGATCTGGGGATGTGCCATCGAGAGGATAAGATCGTTTATTTCTTGTGCTTTTCATTCATTAATTATCTCCCGCTTTATCCTCTATGTCCTGGCTTGGAACATTTTTGGGTTCAGTATTTTGCCACTGTTCCACTGGGTCCACTGTTCTTGGGGTAAATCTTCAACCTTGCCCTCTGATTGCCATATTTGCTGTGCATGATCCTTCACTTGCACTTAATGCTTCACAAAAGGACGTTATTGCTTTCACATCCCTATCAGCTAGACGTCTCTTACTACTACAATGCAAATCTACAAAATATCCTTCTATTTCCTATTGGCTAAGAGATGTCATGTCATTCTTAAAACTTGAGAAAATTAAATATACACTGAGAGGGTGTACAGCTAAGTTTTATTGCATTTGGCAACCTTTTATTTCTTATTACACCAATTTGGCAGTTTTCCAAATTAAATTTATGATCTTCTTTTGTTTTTCATTTCTCATCTCTCTTTCGTGTGCCTTTTAAAGTTGCACTACACTAGCAATATGTCGGTTGGTCGAGTTGAGCCAAGTGGTTATGGGGAGGGGGCGGTTTGTTTAGATAATATCATTATCAGGTGTATAATTATATATATATATATATATATATATATATATATATATATATATATATATTACACTTTTTTATATAATTATTTTTTTATTTTCTTTGTGTGTAGGAGTAGTTTGTTTTAAAAGAAAACGTGGAATATGTCAATTGTTATTGTGGTTGTAAGTTTCTTACACTACTGTAATCAGAAAACAGCAGCAAATATCTTTAAATTTAATTTTAATTAAATTTATAGGTGGAGATTTAAAAAAAAAGTAGATCACCACTGAATATCGCTGGTTCTGGTAAAGGAATGAGACTAGCATTAATAGATTGTATAATAGCTTGTCGTGGAAAAGAATAATATGGTGGGCTTACTTCCTGTTTGATTTCATTTTCACCCTTTACAGGAACAGGTTGATGAAGCAGCTTATTTATTTCATCATCTGAGCATGACTCCTTTTAGATGTTTGACATGAACATTCAGTTTGTTCATATACTTACTGCCGTGTCTTAGCAGCCTTCAGTTCTTTAATCATCTCCAGACGTGCTAATTCTCTGCACTTGGCTTCTAGCACTCTTTGTCTTTCTGCATTTTTATCTTCCTGTTTAGCCTTTAGCTGGGCAGCTTCAGCTTCCAGCCTCTGCAGATCTTCTATATGTTGTTCTTGCTCTAGAAGTACTTGCAAGGTAACTTCGATGGCAGCAACTTCAGCAGTTGCACTCTTTTGCTAGCAGAAGTTCGATGGGAATAGGTCGAAATCTTACTGCTGCGAGAGCGGATGCTCCTCTTGGCAACCTTGTCTCTTCAAGACCATGTCCATGAATATTCATTGTATCTTGAATAGTCATTGCTTGATGAACTTCTTGGTGATCTTCACTGTTTGACAGATGTTGACTCTACGATGTGTGTCTTGATCAGGAACACTGATTCGTCTTAGCTCGTCATAAACAGCATTCAAGCTTTTTGGGGCATTATTCACATTTTCATTCAACAAGTTGGCTGAATACTGTTCACTTAGTGTTTGGGTGACTGTCTTTATGACTTCCTTCCACTTCTTGTAGCACACACTGAAACGACGTTCAATTCTCCTTACTTGCGTGTCGTACAGTTCTTGACCCTTCTCAGTCATCTACTTGGTCTCTTTGTGGCTCTTGTAGAGGAATTTCGTCATGACCTTTTAATCCTGACCCCATGAGTGTGCGGCTTTGCTCAATACTCACATCAGCACACCATCACTATTTGACATCTTCTATCTTCTTGGTTACTATAAACCGCTAGCTTCTTGTGCTGTTTCCTGAAGCATTAAGTTCTTACTTTAGCTGTTTTCTGAAGCATTGAGTTCTTACTTTAGCTGCTTCCTGAAGCATTGAGTTCCTACTTTAGCTGCTTCCTGAAGCATTGAGTTCTTACTTTAGCTGTTTCCTGAAGCATTGAGTTCTTACTATGCTGTTTCCTGAAATCTTGAGTTCTTACTATGCTGTTTCCTGAATTCTTGAGTTCTTACTATGCTGTTTCCTGAAGCCTTGAGTTCTTACTATGCTGTTTCCTGAAATCTTGAGTTCTTACTCTGCTGTTTCCTGAAGCCTTGAGTTCTTACTATGCTGTTTCCTGAAGCCTTGAGTTCTTACTTTGCTGTTTCCTGAAGCCTTGAGTTCTTACTTTGCTGTTTCCTGAAGCCTTGAGTTCTTACTTTGCTGTTTCCTGAAGCCTTTAGTTCTTACTTTGCTGTTTCCTGAAGCCTTGAGTTCTTACTATGCTGTTTCCTGAAGCCTTGAGTTCTTACTATGCTGTTTCCTGAAGCATTGAGTTCTTACTGTAGCTTTCTCCGATTTAAAGATGACAGCAAAAATATTCTTGCCAAAACTGATTAGGTTTATTCTTCAGCTTGTACCTTAACTTGTACATAACCTTACTCCCAACCCCAAGAACTGTAACATAAATCACAAACAAATGTACAATGAGTAATTTCTACATTGTAAACTATTAGTCTTATGAATGACCCTTTGCTTGTTTAACCACATGAATTTACATCTTGACTTAGACCCACAAAATTACATACAACACCAACCTAGATTCGTTTGACTATTATGAACAGAAAACTCTTCCCACAGTACTATCGAGTGCTCCACCTTACCTGTGCCGGGTGTCGGCTAAGATACCCCGGTAAAAACGCTGGCACGGTAAACGTAGCGGTTGGCTTGCTGTCTTCCCACGGTCTTTGGAACCAATTGGCACCTTCCTAGTAACTGTAACCGGCTGGGACGGGGATTTTCAGCCCCACCACACCTGCTCTCCTCAGCGCCGATTTGGGTGAATCACACAAACCTGAGGACACTGCTCCGGCCTTCAGACTCGCCGAACTACAGACCTCAGCTCCTGCCGGTCTCAGCCTGGAAAACGCTAGAGGGACTTTTTCAGTGCTTAAAGCCTGGATTTCCTCTGTGTGACTGAACAGCAATTGTGTACAAAAAAGATTTTAAGTGTAGAGAGTGCACTGTGCCATCCTCAGTTTCCAGCTTTGAGGCTACCATATATGAGGTAGGATGCATTGACCCGGTGTTGTGCGTGGTCATCTACCGCCCTCCTAAATACAAGGACTTTGTGAATGAATTTTCCAATCTCTTGGCAGGATTTATGGCAAACTATGAACGCGTCCTCATTGTGATGGATTTCAACATCCATGTGTGCTGTCCTGATAAGCCACTAGTAAAGGAGTTTTTAAATATCTTGGGACTCTTTTAGTTTGGTACAGTGGGTGTCTGGTCCCACATATGAACATGGACATACTTTAGATCTGTTTCTATCTCATGGTTTGTCTGTGTCAAAACTAGGGATGGGCAACAGTGGGTTCTCGGATCACATGGGTGTTTTATTTGATGTGAATTTATCTAGCGGCGCTGCAGTTCAATCTTGCATTCTTGCTCGGCTCTGTCTGCATTTTAACCCCTTCACTGCTGGTCAGTTCTCTGCTCCCTTTGATTAGCTTATAGACACTCCTGACTCAGCATCTGTTGATACGGAGGATCTCAGCTCCAGGTTTTACTTCTCCTGTCAAACCATACTGGACTCAGTGGCTCCATTTAAATCCAGACAGGCGAGAGTTAAACCTAAGCCCTGGTTCAGGGTGGACAAAGCTTTAGCAACAAAGTGGGAGTGTCTCGCAGAGCTGAATGCAAACGGAAGAAGGACAAACTGCAGGTTTCATTTCAGATTTTAAAAGACTGCTGGCGTTCTTATCAGAACACTGTTAAAAAATCCAAAAGGGAACATTTGAATAGCATTATAATGACCAATCAATATAACCAACATGTGTTGTTTAAGACCATTAACTCTGTTCTAAGGCCCCCTCAGCCAGTCTGTTTGGAGGATTCTCCTGAGACATGCAATCACTTTTTGAACTTTTTTTGTTGATAAAGTTGTTACAACAAGAGCTCTCATCACAACTCCTGCCTCTGAGCCCTCTGACTCTGTTCCCAGCCCGGCTGTGTTTAGCGATTTTGAGCCGGTGGCTCTGTTGCATCTGAAAGATGTGGTAGGACATATAAAGCTATCGGGTTCCCCATGTAATGCTGTGCCCCCTCACTTTTTTAAAGAGGTTTTTCCCAGTATAGGGCAGCAGGTTTTAACTATTATTAACAGTAGTTAATTTTTTTGGGAATTTTAAACATGCTGTTGTGCATCACCTGTTAAAAAAACCTGGTATTGATTTCATGGTTTTTGCTAATTATAGGCCCATTTCTAAACTGCCTTTTATTTCTAAAATATTAGAAAAAAAATTGTCTATGCCCAACTGAAATCATATTTAAATGAGCATAAAATTCTGGAGGTTTTTCAGTCTGGTTTTAAATCTCTACATAGCACAGAGTCTGCATTGTTAAGGGTTTTTAATGATGTCCTCCTGGCCAATGACCCTGGGGATCATGCGCTGTTAGGTCTAACAGCTGCCTTCGACACAGTGGACCACAACATTTTAATTTCCAGGTTACAGCACTTAGTGGGCATTAGTGGTGGGGCTTTGGAATGGTTTAGGTCCTATCTCAGAGTGTCACACTTGCCACACACCACTCCTACGGTCGTGCAACATGAGGCCCTACACTGAAACGGCGGGGGCGACGAGACGTGACTGACTCCCTTAGGCGGTGTGATGTGGCGGACGCCCTTGGGCAGCATTACATGGTGGACGCCTTCTGCCTGTGTGACGAGGCGGACACCCTCTGCCTGGGTGACGAGGCGGTCACTCCCCTGTGGACGAGACGTGGCGGACGTCCTCTGGCTGCATGCCGAGGCGAACACCCCCTGTGGAAAAGATGGGAAGGACGTCCCTTGGCGGGCTCGGCAACGTGCAGCCCAGTGGTAGGCTTGGCGACGTGCAGCTCCTTTGCGCAGTGCAGACCAGTGAGGGGCTCTGCGACGTGCAGCTCCTTTGCACAGTGTATACCAGTGACGGGTTCAGTGACATGCAGCCCAGTGGCGGGCTTGGCAACGTGCAGCGCAGTGACGGGCTCGGTGACGTGCAGCTGCTTTGCACAGTGCAGACGAGTGGTGGGCTCGGCGACGTGCAGCCCCTGGACGGGCTCGGTGGCGTGCGGCCCCTGGACGGGCTTGGCGGCATGCGACACCCAGTTAATGGTGGGTGCGCACCTGAGGGCCCTTGGCGCGCTGGAGAGGCTTTAGAGCTTATGTGCACTGCAGAATCTTCACAGGATGCACACACAGGATGGACTTCGGGGCTTGCGTGCGCTGGGGAAGCTTCCAAGTATGCGCACACTAGAGAGCCCTTGCCAGGTGTGTGCGCTGGAAAGACCTTGGAGGGTGCGCTCACTGGAGAGACCTCGGAGGATGGATAGGTGAGAGATGTGCGCACTGAAGAGGCTTCAGAGCTTGCGTGCGCTGCAGAGGCCTCACAGGGTGCGAGCTCTAGAGAGGCCTCAGAGGGTGCCCTAGGCACCTGTTACACAGACAGAACCTTGTGCGTAAAATTTGCTGGTTCACAATCCTCCTCAGGGTTTCACAGGGCTCCATCTTAGGACCACTCCTTTTCTCACTCTATTTGCTTCCACTGGGTTCCATTTCAAGAAAACATGGCATCTCCTTCCATTGTTATCCGGATGACACCCAGATATATCCCACTGAAGAAGAAGTTGCTCAACAATAACCTAAAAAGTTAAGTTTACAGAAGCAATGTTTAAATATCGTACAAATGGCCTTAATTGCACCTGCTTGCTTGTAATAGCAAGTTATCTATTCATTTTCAGCAAGTTTGTGCACTTACCACCATTTTTGTATTACTTTAGTAGTTTTGCTCTAACTTCATCTATTTGATGTTATCAGTGTAATTATGACGTTATTAAGACATTTGTTCATATTTGAAGTTTGTTTAGGCTGTTCTGCTGTATTCCTTTTGCTTTAAGAACATGAAGACTACACAGCAATTACCTAAAAAGTTTACAGAAGCACTGTTTAAGTAACATACAAATGCACATATATGCACATGATCGCCCAGTTATCTATTCATTTTATATATTCATTCTACTCACAAAGTGCGAGTTTCTGCACTCAACACAATTTTTATAATACTTAAGTAGTTTTGCTTAAACTTCACCTATTTGTTGGTGTCAGTATGTTTATGAATTTATTAATTGTATGTATTAGAAATTTATTTAGGTTGTTCTGCTGTATTTATAACTCTTTTGCTGTTTTCTGTGCACTTATATTTTAAAGATTTTAATGCACGAAAATAACAGAAATGCACAGATTTCACACAGATACCACCAAAAAATGTACAACTATATGTCTAATCTGTGCAAATGAGCCTGTTGACCCTGCCTAACCAAAAGAATGAACAACTAAGATAAAGATGGGAAAAAAAAGAAAAAGAAAAAAATGTAAAGTTGTTTAAAATAAAAAAATGCTAACTATGCTAATATGGAGAATATGCCAACCTTCCAAATATTGTCCCTGGCTAAACAAAAAAATGAACAATTATTCATTTATTATCTTCCGCTTTATCTTGTGTTAGGGTCGCGGTGGGGTTCCCTATGCCCATCCAGGGGAGAACGTCTCAAGCGCTGGGCAGATACACCCAGGACAGGGCGGCAATCTATCGCTGGGCACACACTCACACAAACACACCATATAGGGGCAATTTGGAGAACTCAATTGACTTGATCCATGTTTTTGGACTGTGGAAGGAAACCGGAGAACCCGGAGGAAACCCACGCGGACAGGGGGAGAACATGGAAACTCCATCCAGGTGGGGATTCGAACTGGGAATCCCTAGTGCTGAGAGGCAAATGTACTAACCACTAAGCCACCGTGCCGCCCAGAATGAACAATTAAAAAAAAAAAAAAAAAAAAAAAAAAAAAAAAAAAAAAAAAAAAAAAAAAAAAAAAAAAAAAAAAAAAGAAAAGAAGAAATAAAAACCTGTAAAGTTGTTGTAAATAAATAAAAAAAAAGCTAACTACGCTAATATGAAGAACATTGCAAAGTTCCAAAGGTTGACAGTGGCTAAACAAAAGGATAACCAAAAAAAAAAAAAATACTAACCAGAAAAAAAAGAAAAAATATATTTTAAAACATGTAAAGTTGTTTGAAATTCAAAAAATGCTAACTGTTCTAATGTGGAGAACATGACATGAATTAAAAGAAGAAAAGAAAGCAGTCAGTGAAGTTGTTTAAAATTCAAACAAATGCTAACTATGCTATGGAGAACATGCCACACTTTCAAATGTTAACAGTAGCAAAACAAAAGGATAAACAAAAAAGAAAAGAAGAAGTAAAAACATGTAAAGTTGTTGGAAACTCAAAGAAATGCAAATGCTGATGTGGAGAACATACCAAACCTCCAAATGTTGAACCTGGTTAACCAAAAATATTAGCAACTAAAAGAGGGGGCGGCATGTTGGCTTAGTGGTTAGCACATTCGCCTCTCAGCTCTAGGGATTTCCAGTTCGAATCCCCATCTGGGTGGAGTTTCCATGTTCTCCTCGTGTCTGCGTGGGTTTCCTCCGGGTTCTCCGGTTTCCTCCCACAGTCCAAAAACATGGATCAAGTCAATTGAGTTCTCCAAATTGCCCCATATAGCGTGTGTTTGTGAGAGAGTGTGTGCCCAGCGATGGATTGGCGCCCTGTCCTGGGTGTATCTGCCCAGCGCCCGAGAGGTTCTCCCCTGGATGGGCATAGGGAATCCCACCGCGACCCTAATAGAGGATAAAGCGGAAGAAGATGAATGAAATAATGAGACAAAAAACATGACAAACTTCCAAAGATTGACCCTGTCTAACCAAAATTAACAATTAAAATATAGAGTAAAAAAAAAAAAGATTGTTGAAAGAAGTTGTTCATTCAAAATTCAACAAATGCTAAAAATGCTAATGTGGAAAACATACCAAACTTCCAAAGATTGACACTAGCTACACTGTTACGAACGCAGCGAGGACATAAATGGACGTACTCCAACGTTAGATGCAAAAGCGGTATTTAATGAACAAAAATAGACCTCCAAAAATAAAAAACGTGAAACAAAACACCAACACAAAAGAGGAGGCAAGCTGACCAGACGCCATCAGACTGTCAACGTAACCCGCGAAACGGGAATCTCAAAGATGAGAGACAGGTAACGAGAACTAACGCGACGAACAAGAACAACAGACGGACTGAAATAGAAGGGAAGGAAGTAGGAGGAGAACAAAAACAGGAAACCGGAACCAGAATTCTGGTGACCTGGAGCGAGACCGAGTCTGCGCAAGATCGCCCACAGAACCACCACCAGGTGTCGCGGAAGTGACGCTAGAGGGAGCAGTTGTGACAAACAAAAGGTTAAGCAAAAAAAAATGGATAAACAGAAAAAAAGAAAAAAAAACTTGTAAAGTTGTTGGAAAATCAACCAAAAGAATGAACAATTCAAACATAGAACAAAACTAAAATTAAAATTAAAATAGAAAAAACAAAAACCTGTAAAGTTGTTTGAATTTCACAAATGCTAACTGGGCTAATGTGGGAAACATGCCTAACTTCCAAACTTATGTTGGCAGTTGCTAACAAAAATAATAAACAACTAAAATAAAAGAGGAAAAAAGAAAAAAAAAACAATCCAAAGGTTAACAGTGGCTAAAAAAAATAAGAAAAAAGAGAAAATAAATAAAAACCTGTAAAGTTGTTGGAAATTAAAACAAATGCTAACTATGCTTATGTGGAGAACATGCCAAACTTGTCAATCTTAATAGAAACTAACCAAAAGAATGAACAACTAAAGAGGATAAATGTAAAATTGTCTGAAATTTAACAAAAAAGCTGAACAAATTTTCAATGTATGTCAATCTGAAAAAGCGCTCCATTAAAGGGTCGTGGCACAAAAACTGCACGCCAAATTGTTCCAAAAAGCACAATCAACCTAAGTGGCTATGGGTACTACTATTCTACCAAATTTCAATGTCAAAAGCTGCCGGGACGAGAAACGCCTAGAAATTTGCGCGAGAATAATAATAATAATAAGAAGAAGAAGAAGAACATTATGAAGAACAAGAAGTTGACCCTTCCAAGCCAACTTAATGATAATAAGAAGAAGATTATGAAGAACAAGAAGTTGGCTTAAAAGTGCTCAATAATCACCAAAAACATTAGGATTGACAGTAACTGCCTAAATACACCAAAAAAAAGAAACACAAAAATGCACAGTAATCACCTAAAACGTGAAGGACTGACCAAAACGGTTTACATGACGTCAAATAGGTATAAACAAAAGAAGTGCACATTATTAATCAAAAACCGTGAAGTAATGACCAAACTGCTACACATGATGTCAAATAGGCACAAAAAATGCCTTAATGACATCAAAAGACTAAAGTGCCCTGAAATAGTCTACATATTGAACAAAACTGCTTAAGTGATGACAAATACAATAAATACAAATAGTTAGTAATCACCTAAAATGTAAAGGATTGTATAAAATGAAGTCTAATTGGCAAAAAAACACCAAAAACTGTTCTGACCAAAATATCAAAAAGTCACAAATACCAAAAGTGAACAAAAACAATTTCAAATAGGCACAAATACCAATAATTAAGTTAATAAAGTTCAATATTAATAGTGCCCAGTCAGTCGCTGATGTGACAGTTTTAACAAGATTTTGCTTTGAAATACCATAACTTTGCGACAGTTTGCGTGACAACTGACTGGCATTTGATACTGAAAAATGAAATTAAAATCAATAAAAAATAATAAATTCAAATTCATCAGCAACATTATTTCAGGAGCACAATTTATTTACACTTTAACGTACAAAACTAAAATGAAAACAACTTGTGCTGTTTTTTTTTTTTTTTTTTGAGGAAGTCAGAACTAATGTCTCCAACGCACCTGTTTTGTGGCACACAGCTTTTCTGTAGTAGCTTTCATAAAGCGTTATGATTATTGGTTTTAGGCGTCACGTTTTTGATTAAAAAACTCAAGCGTCTTATCAGCGTGATTGGGGTGTAATGTCTTTAAGTGACGCTTTCATTTATTTGGCTTCATGCTGTCCGCTGCCAACATTTTAAGACAGAAGACACGCCGGTCTTTCTTCGTTAGTTACAATGAAGCCATGCGCTACATACGCTTCGTCATTTAGTTTTCGGTTGACTTTTGTTGCTCTCATTATCTTCGTCTCTCTCCACCTTTCTCTCCGCTATCCCTGTTAAATATTTCTTGTCATGTTGTCTCTTGAGGGTTTGTTCAGTACACTTAATATCACTTGCTCTGTGATATCTTGTTATGCGCCCCCCACGAACCGCACTATTTCAGAAGCACTGCCTTAAATGCACATGATAGCCTTTAATACCCAGATATTTGTTCAGTTATAGCGCTTTAGTGCATCTAAGAACATTCATATTCATTGAGTAGTTTTGCTTTAAACTTCACCTATTTGGTGATTTCAGTGTATTCGTGACGTGTATTTGTACATATTAGAAATTTGTTTACGCTGTTCTGCTGTATTTGTAACATTTTTGTGCATTCATGATGTTTTTAAGACCTTTTATGCACTAATGTTTTAGAAATGTAGAGATATCATTCAAAACATGAGAAATACGTAAGCTATAATTTGTGTAATCTGCGCAAATGCTTTAAAAGTGCCCAGCAATACAAAACAGTTTACAAAAGCACAAATAATAAATAATGCGCAGTTATCTATTCATTTCTAGCACTTTTGTGCACTTCAAAATTACTTACTTAAGTAGTTTTTGTTTTAAACTTTACCCATTTTGTTATTTCAGTGCACGTAATAATAACTGAATACAGGCTCATTGTAAGTATTAAAGTTTATATGACTATTATGCACTATTTCTAACTCTTTATATTGTCTGTGCACTTTAATAGTGCTGTGGTAAATATTTCAAGTTTTTGGTGATTTTTGAGCACTTTAGGTAGTTAAACCTGTTTAATATCAATTAAACACTTTGAGTAAATTCTTTCACATTTTTGGTGAATTCTAAGCAATTTTTGCTTATTAGACTATTCATGTGAACTTTTTGTATTTGTGCCTATTTGACGTCAATTAAGCACTTTGGGTCAATTCATAACATTTTTTTGCTGATTTCTGGGCATTTTTGGTATTTCTGCCTATCCTTTAGGTATGACTTCCGCCTTTGAAGTCATTTAAACAGTTTTGGTCAATCCTACATGCTTTTAACGATTTCTGGGCACTTTTGGTATTTGTGCTTATTTGATTTAATTTCAGTTCGGTGCAGTGTGGATCGGCCGGAGGCGGGGGCCTGGGCGTCGCGATCCTCAGTTGCTGAAATTAGCTTTCGGGACTTGGAACGTCACTTCACTGGCAGGGAAGGAGCCTGAGCTGGTGTGGGAGGTTGAGAGATACCGGCTAGATATAGTCGGGCTCACCTCAACGCACAGCTCAGGTTCTGGGTCCAATCTCCTTGAGAGGGGCTGGACTCTGTTCTTTTTTTTTTTTTTTTTTAGAGTTTCCCATGGCGAGAGGCATCGGGCAAATGTGGGCTTTCTCGTGGCCCCCCAGCTTGACTTGTGTATGTTGAGGTTTTCTTCGGTGGATGAGAGGGTAGCTTCCCTACGCCTTCGGGTACTGACTGTTGTCTGCGCTTAGGCGCCGAACAGCAGTTCAGAGTACCCAGCCTTCTTGGAGTCGTTGGGGGGGGGGGAGTACTGGAAACTGCTCCCCTGGAGACTCTGTAGTCCTACTGGGGGACTTCAGCGCTCATGTGGGCAATGACAGTGAGACCTGGAGAGGTGTGATTGGGAGGAATGGCCTCTCCAATCTGTACCCGAGCGGTGTTCAGTTGTTGGACTTCTGTGCAAATCATGGTTTGTCCATCACGAACACAATGTTTGAGCACAAGGGTGTCCATAAGTGCACATGACGCCAGGATGCCCTAGGCCGCAGTTCAATGATCGACTTTGTAGTTGTGTCATTGGACTTGCGGCCATGTGTCTTGGACACTTGGGTGAAGAGAGGAGCTGAGCGGTCAACTGATCACCACCTGGTGGTGAGTTGGATCAGATGGCGGGGGAAGATGCCGTTCAGACCAGGCAGACCTAAACGTATAGTGAGGGTTTGCTGGGAACGTCTGGCAGAACAACAAGTCAGACAGTTAAACTCTTACCTCCGTCAGAGCTTCAACCACAACCCCAGGGGAGGTGGGGGACATTGAGCCTGAATGGGCCATGTTCCGTTCCTCCGTAGTTGAGGCGGCGGACAGGAGCTGTGGTTGCAATGTAGTCGGTGCCTGTAGTGGCGGTAACCCTCGAACACGGTGGTGGTCACCCCGTGTAAGGGTTGCCGTCAAGCTGAATGAGTCGTCGTATCAGGCATGGTTGGTTTGTGGGACTCAAGAAGCAGCTGACCGGTAAATGACCGACATGCCAAGCGATTTACGGCTTCGTGCATCGCGGAGGCAAAAACCCGGGCATGGGAGGAGTTCGGTAAGACCTTAGAAAGTGATGTTCAGTCGGCTCCTAGAAGATTCTGGCAAACTGTCAGGCGACTCAGGAGGGGAAAACAGTGTGCCACCAAAACAGTATATAGTAGAGGTGGTGCACTGTTGACTTCGACTGGGGACGTCATTAGGCGGTGGAAGGAATACTTCAAGGACCTTCTCGATCCCACCAATATAAGAGGAGGCAGAGTCAGAGGACCCGGGAGGAGGATTGTCCATCACTGTGGCTGAAGTAGCTAAGGTAGTCAGAAAGCTCCTTGGTGGCAGGGCTTCAGGGGTGGATGAGATCCGCCCGGAGTTCCTCAAAGCTCTGGATGTTGTGGGGCAGTCTTGGCTGACGCGCCTTTTCAACATTGCATGGTCATCGGGGGCAGTGTCTCTGGACTGGCAGATGGGGGGTGGTGGTGCCTCTGTTTAAAAAGGGGGACCGGAGGGTGTGTTCCAATTACAGGGGAATTACACTCCTCAGCCTCCCCGGCAAAGTCTATGCAGGGGTACTGGAGAAGAGAGTCCAACTGATAGTCGAACCTCGGATCCAAGAGGAGCAGTGTGGTTTTCGTCCTGGTCGTGAAACACTGGACCAGCTCTTCACTCTCCCCAGGATCCTCAAGGGTTCATGGGAGTTTGTCCAACATGTGCTTTGTAGATCTGGAGAAGGCTTTCGATTGTGTCCCTCGGGGTATTTTGTGGGAGGTGCTTCGTGAGTATGGGGCACATGGCTCCTTACTACGGGCCATTCAGTCCCTGTATTTGAGAAGAAGGAGCTTGGTTCGCATGGCCGGCAGTAAGTCGGACTTGTTTACAGTGAGGGTTGGACTCAGTCAGGGCTGTCCTCTGTCACCGGTTCTGTTCATAATTTATATGGACAGAATTTCTAGGCGCAGCCAGGGGATGAAGGGTGTCCAGTTTGGTGATCTGAGGATTATGCCGCTGCTGTTTGCAGACGATGTAGTCCTGTTAGCATCATCAGGCTGCGAACTTCATCTCTTACTGGATCGGTTTGCAGCCGAGTGTGAAGCGGCCGGGATAAAAATCAGCACCTCCAAATCTGGAACCATGGTTCTCAGTCGGAAAAGGGTAGAGAGTCCTCTGTGGGTCAGGGATCAGATCTTGCCTCAAGTGGAGAAGTTTAAGTATCTCTGGGTCTTGTTCACGAGTGATGGTAAGATGGAGTGTGAGATTGACAGACGGATCAACGCGGGGTCAGCAGTGATGCGGACCCTATACTGGTCTGTTGTGGTAAAGGAGCAGCTGAGCCACAAGGCAAGGCTCTCGATTTACCAGTCAATCTATATTCCGACCCTCACCTATGGTCATGAGCTTTGGGTAATGACTGAAAGAACAAGATTGCGAATACAAGCGGCCGAAATGGGTTTTCTCCGCAGGGTAGCTGGGCTCTCCCTTAGAGATAGGGTGAGAAGCTCGGTCATCGGAGTGGAGTCACTACTCCTCTGCAATCGAAAGGAGCCAGTTGAGGTGGTTCGGGCATCTGGTAAGGATGCCTCTTGGGTGCCTTCCTAGGGAGGTGTTTCAGGCAAGTCCAGCTGGAAGGAGACCCCAGGGAAGACCCAGGACACGCTGGGGGGATTATATCTCTCAGCTGGTCTGGGAATGCCTCAGGGCTCCCCCAGTCAAGCTGGTGGAGGTGGCCGGGGCGAGGGAGTTCTAGGTCTCCCTTCTTCGGTTGCTGCCCCTGTGACCCAAACCCCGGACAAGCGGAAGATAATGGATGGATGGATGAATGGATGATTTAATTTCTCAGCTTTTTGATATTTATGCCTTACTAACTTCATTTAAAGCAGCTTTGGTCAATAATTCACATTTTTGCTGATTTCTGTGCACTTTTGGTATTTGTGCCATTTAGAATTAATTTGAGCAGTTTTTGTCAATAGTTTACATTTTTGGTGATTTCTTGGCACATTTGGAATTTGTGCATATTTGACTTTATTTCTGTGCACTTTTGATATTTGTGCCTATTTGAAGTCATTTAAGCTTTTGGTCACGTTTTGGTCAATACATCACCTTTTGAAGTTTGAAGTCATTTAAGCCATTTTGGTCCATACTTCATGTTGTTGGTGATTTTTGTGCACTATTGGTATTTGAGACTATTTGATGTCAACTAAGTAGAATTTGGTTAATACTTTTGGTGATTTCTGTGCACTTTTCGTATTTGTGACTTTATCTCCGCTATTTGGCTATTTGTGCCTATTTGAAGTCATTTAAACAGTTCTATTTAGTACATTACTTTTTTGGTGATTTCTAGGCACTTTTTGTATTTGTACTTATTTGACTTCGTTTCTGTGCACTTTTGGCATTTGTGCCAGTTTGAAGTCATTTAAGCCGTTTTGGTCAATACATCACGTTTTCGGCGATTTCTGTTCACTTTTGGTATTTGAGACTATTTCACGTCAACTAAGCAGTTTTCAGAATCAGAATCAGGTTTATTCGTCACATGCGTAAATATACATGGTACAGCCAGCAGAGAAATTCTTACCTGACCTCTCCACAGAAAGTTTAATTGTTAATTAGTAAAGGATAAGAAAAATAGAAGAATAAAGATAAATATAAATAAAAAAATAAAATTTAACTCTGTATATACACTGTGCAAATGGAATTATAATGGAATTATATATGGAATTATAAAGTGGGTTGGGCTTTAGTGCAAATATTGCAGTGCAGGGTTACAAGTTATTTTATATAATGTCCGTTTAGTCCTGGTTCAGGGTCCGAATCGCCATTGGGAAGAAGCTCCTCCTCATCCTCTCTGTGTTTGCCTTCAGGACACGAAAACGCCGTCCTGATGGCAAGAGAGTGAAGAGTTTATTGTCAGGTTTGTTAATGTGGCAGGACCAAGATAGGTCCTGCGAGATGTGAACTCCAAGGTACTTGAAGCTGTCTACTCTTTCTACTGCAGTGCCGTTGATCCTCACAGGGTGGAAGCTCCTCGACTGTTTCCTGCTGTAGTCCACTATCAGCTCCTTAGTTTTGCTGACGTTGAGTTGGAGATTATTATCCTGGCACCAGGTCTCCAGGTGTATAATCTCCTCCATGTAGGCCCTCTTATCGTTGTTGGAGATCAGACCTACTACAACGGTGTCGTCAGCAAACTTAATGATGGTTGTGGAGCTGGAGGTGGCCACGCAGTCACAGGTGTATAAGGAGTACAGCAAAAGACTCAAAACACACCCCTCAGGAGCCGCAATGCTGAGAGTGAGGGGGGTGGAAAGACGCTTGCCAACTAGCACTGCCTGCCGTCTGTCCGTCAGAAAACTGGAGATTCAGTGACACAGGGATGGGTGAAGTCCCAGATTCTCCAGCTTGCTGTTGAGTGTGGAAGGGATAATAGTGTTGAACGCTGAACTATAGTCCACGAACAGCATTCTAATATAATTATTCCTCCCAGTGTCCAGGTGAGACAGAGCAGAGGGAAGCAGGTGTGAGATGGCATCATCAGGGGAGCGGTTATGGCAGTAGGCGAACTGTAGGGGTCTAAGGAGTCCGGAAGTGAAGAAGTGATGAAGCCTCTGATCAGTTTTTCAAAGCACTTCATCACAACTAATGTTAGGGCTACAGGGCGGTAATCGTTCAGGCATGCTGGCTGAGATGTCTTCGGAACCGGAACGATGACAGACTGTTTGAAGCATGATGGTACGACGCCCAGTGACAGAGAGATTAAAAATCTTGGTGAATACCGGAGCAAGTTGGGATGCGCAGGTTTTCAGGACACGCCCGCATATCCCGTCTAGTCCTGCAGCTTTCCTGGTATTCACTTCTCTGAACACTTTTCTGATGTCACTCTCCGAGATGACGAGTGGCGGCTGTTCGTCGCGGAGATCTGTGCATGTGCGGTCAGCTGCGCCGTGAGCCGTGTGGGTTGGAGCGCCGAAGCGAGCATAAAAGTTATTTAGCTCGCTCGCTAGCGTCCCATCTGCACTCGTTAAACTGGAGGGTGTGCTTTTATAGTCTGTCATTGTCCGCAGTCCCCGCCATAAAGATCTAGAGTCATGCTGCTGGAACTGTGACTCTAGTTTCTCGGCGTAGCACTGTTTTGCCCGTCATACCGCCCTGCGTACTCCGTATGACGCGGCTTTATATTCCTCCATACTGTTTTTGATAAGTCCTGAATTATAAGCAGCTGTACGTGCTTTCAAAGCGTCACGGACAGATGTATCCATCCATGGCTTCTGGTTGGAAACGTCCTGATGGTGTTTCTAGGAACCGTGTCATTAACCAGCTTCCCAACGAAGCTCACCACAGAGTTTTGGTCAATACTTAATGTTTTTGGTGATTTCTGTGCACTTTTCGTATTTGAGACCATTTGCAGACAGTTAAGCAGTTTTAGTCAATACCTCACGTTTTTGGTGAACTTTGGGCACTTTTTGGTATTTTTTATTATAAGACTACTTATTTGAACTTTTAATATTTTTGCTTCTGTAAAGCAGTTCTGATCAACAATTTTTACATGTTTTCTGGACATTTTTGACATTTGAGATTATTCAAAGTTAATCGAGCAGTTTTGGTCAATAATTGACATTTTTGGTGATTTATTGGCACATTGGGTATTAATGCATTTTTGACATCAGTTTTAGTAAGTACTTCACTTTTATTTTTTGAATTCTGTAGACTTTACACTGGCTACCAGTTAAGTTTTGTATTGAGTACAAAATTTTATTGATAACATAAAATTCTACATTATCAGGCTCCACAGTATCTGAGTGCGCTGGTTCAGTTGTATAAGCCAACACGTGAGCTCAGCTCTCAAGGTGCTGGTTAACTCGAGCGCCTAGAATAAATAGCTCCTAGAATAAATAAAATTACTTCTGGTGGAAGAGCGTTCTCCCACAAGGCTCCTCAACTTTGGAATAACCTTCCAGTTACTGTTCGTGATTCTGAATCATTATTAATCTCTAAAAGTAGATTACAAACACATTTATTTAATCTTGCGTTTAATGAATTCTCTGTAGATAAAGGTGTAGATCTCAGGCTTGGCTGTGTTGGGTTGGTAAGCTGGTATCAGTGTGTGCTGGCATTTCACCTCTTCACCCACCTCATCATTAATGGAGGATGTGGTGCTGAAATTATGCTGTTCCCTGGGAGCCCTCTCAACTAGGTAGAGTCTGCAGTATCTGCCTCTTTTAGTTATGCTGCTGTAGTCAGTGATGCCAGAGCCACATGCCGCACTGTGTCAATCAGTTACTTATTAATTAAATGCTGTGCTTTATTATTAGCTCTAACTGCCTTCCTTGTCTGTTTCTTTTGAGGTGTGACCGGTGTGTCCTGGTGGTGTAGTCAGATCTTCATCCATGGCTCTGCCGAAGCACTGCAGCTACGACAATTACTGGATGAAACCTGGATATTAATTGGACTGGCGGTCCTGCAGGACACCCATAATGAATTTACATATAGTTTTACAGTTGTTAGAGTTTTTCCATTCGTTAAATATGATCACCCGATCTCGACACTATCTGTACATCGCTGTCCTACACTGTTGATGCTGCCCGGCCGCTCAAGGAGGATGAGTCCCCCACTGAGTCTTGGTCCTCCCAAATTTTCTTTTTTAAAACAACAACAGGGAGTTTTTTCTTGCCACGGTCGCTTCGGCTTGCTCTTTGGGGGTTTAAAGGCTTTTAACTCTGTAAAGCTGCTTTGTTACAATGTACAGTACTGTTGTAAAAAGCGATATATAAATAATTATTTGAACCTAAGCACTTTTTGTTTTTGTGCCCATTTGAATGTATTTCTGTGCACTTTTGGTATGTGTGCCGGTTTGAAGTCATTTACGCAGTTTTGTTTAATACTTCACTTTTTTGGTGATTTCTGGGAACTTTTGTATTTGTGCCTATTTGAAGTCATTTTGGTGAAGACATAACATTTTTGGTGATTTCTGTGCAATTTTGGAATTTGAGACTATTTGACATCAACTAAGCAATTCTGGTCAATACTTCATGTTTTTGGTGATTTCTGTCTACTTTTGGTTTTTGTGCCTATTTCACAGAATTTAAGCTGTTGTGGTAATAACTTCACATGTTTTGGTGATTTCTGGCACCACTTTTGGCAATTGTGCCTATTTGACATCGTTTATAAATTTTTGGTCGATATTTCATGTGTTTGGTGATTTCTTGGCACTTTTGAAACTGAAAACACATAATGAAGAAGTACAGGATGAAAATTGGTACAGAAACATAAACAGGCAAAATGTCCAAGAAGAGTGACAAGATAGGTGAATAATAATATAATTAGTGTAGTTGCCTTGTTGTTGTCCTTGCTCGGTGGACTCACACAGGTTAACACAGGTCTTAACACAAATTGTGATTGAGAGGGCTGTCACTGTCGCTTCAGTGGATGAAAGGCTATTAAATAGACTGGATAAAGTTAATTAAGGTACATGACACTCTCCAGGAAAATAACACATTCTACACTAGGCACAGCAGTACAGATAAAAAAAAAGTGCAGAACAGGGTATCCAATACTATAGCCACTAGTTCTTTCACTTCTCAGTTGATTTGAAGCTTTTTGGATACTGGCAATCTTAATTAGTGTTTCATGCAAAGACACATCCTTACCAGAATAACATGTTCTATATGTGCAACTTAGCAGCAGAGCGAAACTAGAAACTGAAAACACTAATGGCAGTTATATTCATACTAACAGAACAGTAAGTTTAATTTAAAAAAACTCCCAGAAAGTACGCAACAAAGATTATGCAAAATTTTAAAAAAGGAACAGGTTTTAAAGCATTCATTTTACCTTGTTTACATCTCTTTGGACTGTGGGAGGAAACCAGAGAACCCAGAGGAACCCATGGACATGGGGAAACACGTAGACATTTTAAACCTGGAATCCCCAGCACTGAGAGGCAAACGTGCTAACCATTAAGCCACTGTGCCGCCCCCAATTCCATTATGTTCAGAGATAAAAATAAATAAATAAATAAAAATACAATGAACACATAATATGACCTACAGGTCTCTGTGAGCATATTTTTATTGTTTATGTTATAAAATAATAATAACACCAAACAAGAAAGATCTTAATAAAAGTGTGAATAAAAACGATTTTTTTAAAACGAATTTGAAAGCATGACTGAGGCTTACAAAATTTTCTTGAAACAAACAAATATTATGGAACAGTGATTAAACCATGGTGGAAATAATCACAAAAGTCATCATACCAGTATGGTGGTGGATCATTATACTTTTCACATGAACAATGAAAATATTTGTGTTGAGATGAAGTCAACAGGAAATGCAAAGAAAGAAGAGTGCCTTGGTGGTGTTGTCAAGAAGTTCACTAAACAAAAAGTACAGAAATACAAATGTTCAGTTATTGTGGCATAAATATTAGTGTCAGGGATGCTACAATTTAAAATGTATTTTACATAAAAGACTAAAATATTTCAGGAGTTAAAAACATACATGTTAATTCACAGTGTTATTTGGTTCTTGTGCCAGTTTTATATGACTGAAATGGTGTTCATTGTTTGAAGAAAAAAATAAGTAAGCAAGTGAAAACAAGCAGTAGTGTAAATAACAAGCTATAATAATATAATAATACAATAATATAATAACCCTTTACAGACCAAGAATATAATAATTAAATGCTTGTTATTGTTCACAGATCACATGATGCACATTTATATTTATATAAAAACAATTCTTCAAAATAAATTGTGTAGATAATACAAATGCTGCAGGTCAAATTAATAAATTAATGTAGCGTATAAAGTGATGGTCACAAAGGTGTTAGAATGAAAATGATGATGCCTTTGTCTTGTAAAAACTGGAAGCTTTACAACAAATGCAGTAGATTTAATCTTACACTGTGTTCAGCATATTCAAGGCATTTACAGCATTTAAAGCTTTTGTAAAAGCAGTTCAATGAGCACAAAATATAATAAAATGTTATTTAATAAAAATTTTGTATTTGCTGAAAAATGAAAAGTGTAATTGACCTTAAATAGTGAACTGTTTGTTAAACACTATAAAAGTTTTTTTATAACTGAGCTGCTATAACACAATGTATTCAATTAATAGTAAAGAACAAGCAGCTTTACAAATACAAATTCCTAATTTAATATTATATCTATTCCAAGGTACTACATTTGGATTTGGACTATATTTGATCTAATCTACTGGTCTCTTAATGCCCCTGCACTCTATTTCCATTGTTTCATGCAGCCAGTTTCCATAGTTTGCTACTTTAGTATAGACTCCATATACTTGCTGACTCCCACATTCTTCTGGCCCTCCCCAGGACACCAGCCCCTGCACTACCCATCTTCCAGTATCTGGATCTTTTATAACAAATGCTCCTCCACTGTCTCCTAAACATGTATCACGCCCTCCTTCAAAAAACCCAGCACAGAACATGTTATTTGTGATGTTGTAATTTACTGAGCGTGAGGTGTAACTAGCTTTACACTCCTCCTGCGACACAACTGGCAATTTCACATACTGTAGAACCTCAGAGACTACTCCCAGTTCAGAAGTTATCCAGCTGTTTGAAAGAGAGTCATTGGCCGTGTTAATCCCCCAGCCAGCAACCAAGCCAAGCATGTTGGTAAACAGAAAGGGAGCGTCACTTAGTGGAGGTAGACAGACAGGTCTCACCAAGTCATTCAGGGTCACATCCTGACTAAGCTTAATTAAAGCAATGTCATTGTTGTAGTTGTGTGGATCAAAGTTAGGGTGAAGAATAAGCTTTTCCACAGAGCGGTTCACTGCTAGCCATTTTTCACGTATATCAGTAAGACCCAAGGTAGCATGCACTTGTTTCGGGGACACAGGCACAACAGACAGGTCTTTGCGCTGTGTGCGGAGGACATGGGCAGCGGTAAGCACCCAAGACTGAGACAGAAGTGCACCACTACCAAACCAATGACCCATTGGAATTCGGGACATGTCCTTCACAGATAGAAGTACCTGCCAGGGGAAGAGACCTGGAGATGCTGAGTGTCCACCAATGATCCGCTTCTGCTGGGATGGAAAGGGCTGGGTCTCCATGCCACATGCTTTAACACATACACACACATAATTACCACATTTACCAAACATGAACCCCATAGAAACCCCCTTTATATAGCTGGGTATGCAAAAATTTGAATGCTTCTGACCAGAACAATTTTGGTTACTTGTTTGCAGCAAATATGTTTAAACACTACACAAGTCTCATCTGTTCTGCTACAGTGCATGCAAATCTGTTTTTCATTACTGTCTTGAGTTGCAAATCTATTTTAGCCCCATTTCCTATGCATGTACTTCCTAATAAATAAATTCTACAGACTTTTAATACACTAATTTATATATTGCTGTCAAACTAAAGTAGCTTGGTGATTATTCCATCTAGCATCTTTTGTTTATCAAACTTATGTAAATTGCATAGAGTCTCATTGGCAGAATGCTGCACCAAAAAAAGAGTGATGGACCTGACTTACAGGTGGAAGTAGTGAATTTGGTTCCAAGAAAAAAGTTCCAAGCACACCATCAACAAAACCACAAGCACAAGGAACTATCAGTCACCCAAATGTTAAATAGATATTTGTTCTGAACTGAACAAAACTTTTCTATTCACTTCTATTCAGGATTTATTCCATTAAGAAACTATTGGTACCATTCATTATTATTTCTTTACAACCAGCAGTTATCCCAGTGTATTTACATTTACATTTCATTTGGTCATTTAGCAGATGCTTTTATCCAAAGCTTACTTACTTAACTAAGGATTTTCACCCAAAATCCAGTCTCACCATACGTTTTATTTATTTTGTGGTTTTACAATTGTAAAATACTATAATTGGCACCAAAAGTTTTACGCGTTATAAAGAATCAACAAATACTGAACCAAAATTACTTATCAAATTATACACAGTGAATATTACAATAGGCTCAGTAACAACTATAAGCATAAAATTAACAATAATCAACACCAATAATAATGAGGTTGATGAAAACTTATGAGGTGCATTTGTGGGAATAAGATCTAATAGTGTGGATGAACTATAATCTTTTGGATTGACATTCATAAATTGCATGAGATTTAAAGCATCATATACTTCCTACATGCAGTCAAAAAGGCAGGTAAAAGTCAATCCCAGTTTGAATCACACATACGAATAAATTCAGACCCATTAAGAAAATGTAAGTAACTTAAAGAAATGTCTTCTGTTGTTGCTGAAGGTGGTCTGTAAAAGCCATTTACAACAAAATGATTGCAACTCTACCATCCTCAACAAGTTTATCAGATAAAAAACTGATACTTAAATTGCAATCAGATTAATTATGTATTTATTTTTTCACCCATGTTTCCGACATAACCAAAATGTTCATATTTATCGTGACAATCCAAAGCTTCATCATGTCCATATTACAAAGGAGAAATTAAAATGCATCAGTCAAAGTCCTGATATAGTTTTGAAATCTGCTGGTCTAGGTATATTTTGAAACATTATTGGGTTAGGTTGCCAGATAACAACAGAAGCAATAAAATAACACACTATAGTTGCCCAGTGCGTGTTTTGATGGTATATTTAGTGTCTCTGGTAGTAGGGTGCAGATAGATTTTTCTCCCAAAATAAAACTCATTTGAAGATTTCAAGGAATGTAAGGAAAGCAATGTTTTTTGAAGTGGACAGCAGTGGTATTTGAAGGTTGTAAAGTTTTTGCTGATAAATTTAAGGGATACATTTCTTGATGACGAGTGTATAAGTCACTAGTCAGAGAATTTGTAAAGTTAAAAAAGTTTGAAGATGAGTGGTTAATTTTGAACACCTTAACACTACTTTGGCTAAAGCCGGGTACTTTTACGCCGTGCGCGCATGCGCATCAATCCCCCGCTCCCCTGCGGTGTGCTGCTATTGATACGCTAATGTCTCACAGAAAGTCCAACCCCTAAATTTAATTTCATACCATACCTCTACACCTCAAGTAGGGGTGGAAGAAAGTACAGCACACAGTGTTGTGTTGCCTGCCAGCAGCAGAATAAAGTTAGTCATGTTGGTCTCTTTGAAAAAAAGAGTGGGCGGCCAGCAGTTAAACGCTACACCCTGCTGGAAGTAGGCACAATATGAGGGTAGACGTTTGCTCCCCGCTGACTTGAGCAGCACAGCTCTCACCAATTAGGTAAGCATCTGTGCACCTGTTTGTTAGTAAGAGTAACGTGGGTTATAGAGGTCATCATTTATTTTAATAATTTTTTTTAGACTATTATTGATCTTTTGCAGATTTCTCTCTTATGTGGTTGGACCTGGCATACCCACTTTTACCAGTGTGCTTATATTACATTTAACAATTATATTCCATATATAAATATATATTCGCCTCTTAGCGCTAGGAATTCCCGGTTCGAATCCCAATCTGGGTGGAGTTTCCATGTTCTCCCCGTGGGTTTTCTCCGGTTTCCTCCCACAGTCCAAAAAAACATAGACAAAGGTCAATTGAATTCTTCAAATTCCTCATGTATGTTGTGTATAGAGTGTGTTTGTGTGTCTATTTGTGTGAGTGTGTGCCCAGCGATAGATTGGCACCCTGTCCTGGTTGTATCTGCCCAGCGCCCAAAACGTTCTCCCCTGGATGGGCATGGGAAACCCCCCCTCCATATATATATATATATATATATATATATATATATATATATATATATATATATATATATATTTTTTTTTTTTTTTACAAGCCACTATACAGATGCACTTTGTATTTTTAAAAATAAAAAATTGAGTTCATCTGGATCCTTTATTACAAATGCTTACAAATGCTGCTTTACTGTTTTCTAATAGTGGTGGATCATCATCACTGCAGTGACACTGATACGGTAGTGGCGGTGAGTCAGCATGGGTTACATTAATTATAAGTAGATCAGACACAGCTGGGGTTATTAAACAGCAAAGTCACTAGGCTGAAAGAATAGACCACCAACCAAAAAGGTTTTCTGTGCAAGTGCCATTACACAGTCTAGCACCATTGTCGTCTTCTCTACCTAATCACTGTGGAGATCACAGCACAAAAATCATGAGGAGCAGTGAGAGCTTAGTACTCCAGGAGTGACGAGTCACACAATAAATTATATGAAATAGAGTAAATATAGATACATGGACCGGTTACAGACTGGTGGATGGATAGACGGGTATAGATTTTTTAATGTAATTGCATCTATATTTCTATTATATATGTAAAAAATCTTGTGAGATAGTGGAATAAGAAACAATGTTAAATAGATAGAAAGATAACTAGACAGAGAGAAAGCTCGGGGCCGAGACAGTTACGCGATTTCGTTACTTTTCACGAGTCAGGCAAATTGAGACTTTGTGGGACACCAATGCACTGCAAATGAAAACGTGTATATTTATATATATATATATATATATATATATATATATATATATATATATATATATATATATAAAAAAAACATGCGTCCCGGGACGTCCCGCATCGTTATTGAAAATCAGACTTTGTTCTTCAGCTTTTTTAAAAATGCGTGTTTTATAGTCTACATGTTTTGAAACATATATATATGTGTGTGTGTGTGTGTGTGTGTGTATATGTGTATACACACACATACATATACACACACACACGTTTTCATTTGCAGTGCATTGGTGTCCCACACAAACATAGTCTTTGTCCCATATCTGGTGAATTGGAATCTGGTCACCCTACTTCCAGATGAACAGACAGAAATGATAATATTTCACTGGAACCAAGGAGTTAACCTCAAACATATCGTAATCGTTTGTAAGTCACTTTCGATAAAAGCGTCTACTAAATGACAATGTAAATGTAATGTAAGTGTAAATGAAGGATTAGAAGGAGATTAATACAAAATGTGTAGCAACGAGTACAAGAATTCCATTAATATATAAATTAATACATTAATCCATCTTACCTGGCTGGATGGTGGCTATGATCGGACTATGCAGCTGGGATTGAAATTGTGGTAGATTGACATCCTCCAGAGCTGTTGTACAGAGACACAAAAATATATGTGAAATTACAATTAATGAGAATTATAATACTATAACAGACAAATACGGTAATTAAAACAATGTCTTTTCTGTCATTAAAACTCCATGTCTTTTTTTCAGCAAGACATTGCCAGACCTCATTGTGCAAAAACTAAAACAATTTTTTTAACAGTTTGTTTGTTCTGTCTAGTGTTAATCATTATATTAAAAAATAAACACTGTGTATATACAATATATAATCATATGCTATAAATGTAAACAGTAGTGACATGTTTTATTTATTTGATTGCTATATACTGTAGTTTAATTATCTAAACATGAGTATGTTGTTTTTTAAAAAATGCTCTTAATGATACAAAATTTGTCGATTAGTGAACCAGTTCCATATTGTTTAAATGTTGAAATAACTTATATAACTGTTAAAGTAACATGTCTAAAGTACAAACCTTTGAACTTCTTCAGGGGCAACATTTTTTTTCCCAAACTGTATCTGCATAATGCCCCTCATTTGGTCCGCATCCGTGATGGGGATGAGTGGAAAACCGCCTTCAACACACCCATGGGTCATTATGAATATCTGGTTATGCCCTTTGGTTAACAAATTTCTGTTTGTTTACTTGGACAATATTTTGGTATGCTCCAGATCCCTTTTTGAAGATGTTCATCATGTAAGGTCCATGCTACAAAGACTACTGGAGAATCAGCTCTTTGTCAAAGCTGAGAAATGTGCTTTTCACCAGGATTCTACCACTTTCCTGGGGTTTATCATCACTAAGGGGGGATTGAAGATGGATCCTACCAAGATCAAGGCAGTAGTTGACTGGTTCACCCCATGGTCACGAAAGGACTTGCAAAGATTCCTGGGGTTTGACAATTTTTACAGGAGCTTATGGGTCTGTGGCTGTCAGGTTCTGTCAAGTTCGTCTGGACTAAAGCAGCTGAAAGAGCCTTTCAGGACCTTAAGAACTGCATCACGTCGGCTCCCATCCAGCCGATTCATTGTGGAAGTGGATGTTTCAGAAATCGGGGTGGGAGCAGTGCTATCCCAGAGGTCCCTTGCCGATGGTAAAGTACACCCCTGCACCTTCTACTCTTATGTCTCCTTCTGAGCTTCTAGCCGTGAAGTTGGTTCTACAAGAAGGGCGCCATTGGCTTAAGGTGGCGGAGCACCCATTTCTCAGCTAGACAGACCACAGTAAACGGGATAAATAAATGGAATAAATGAAGTATGCCAAACGTCTCAATGCCCGTCAGGCTAGGTGGTCCCTGTTTTTCAGTCATTTTAATTTTACTGTCTTATCATCCAGGAGCCAAGAATGTCAAACCAGATGCTTTCTCCGATTGGTTCTGTGGGCCTGAGAAGTCCTGTGTTGTGGAGATCATCCTACCCTCCCGGTGTTTTGTAGGGGCTGTGTCCTGAGGAATTGAAAGAAGGGTGCAGAAGGCATTGCAGAAGGAGCCCCGTCCTCAATATTGTCCTACTCATCGTCTTTGTTTCCAGGTCTGTTCGATCTGAAGTCCTACATTGGGGTCATGCTTCCAAGTTGGCATGCTGGAGTCAGGAGGACTATGGCCTATTTTTGCCAACAGTTCTGGTGGCCCATGATGGTAGATGTCTGCTCCTATATCACTGCGTCTAACACCTGTGCTACCAACAAGGTCTCCAACCAGCCATCCGCTGGTCTCCTCCAGCCCCTTTAGGTCCCCAAGCGGCCTTGGTCCCACATAGCCTTGGAACTTGTGACTGGACTTCCACCCTCAGATGATAATACAGCAGTACTCACCTTGTTGACAGGTTCTTTAAAGCTGTGGATTTTGTCTCTCTGCCCAAGCTGCCTTTTGCCAAGGAAACCGCTACCCTGATGATGGATCATGTTATCAAGATTCATGGGCTGCCCTGTGACATTGTGTCTGACCAGGGTCCTCAGTTCATCTCGGCCTTCTGGAAGGAATTCTGCAAGTGCATTGAAGCCACTGTTAGTCTCTTATCTGGGTTCCATCCCCAATCCAATGGTCAGACAGAACGGGCAAATCAGGACTTGGAGCGGGTCCTGAGATGTCTCTCCTCCCAAAATCCATCCTCATGGAGTCGACATCTGGCATGGGCAGAGTATTCCCACAACTCTCTTCCTGTTATCGCTACAGGGTGGTCTCCATTCCATTGCTGTTCAGGGTACCAACCTCCCTTGTTCTCTTATCAGGAAGCTGATGTAGCCATTCCCTCAGTTCAGGCGTTTATCCAATGCTGCAGGTCCACCTGGAAAAGGGCTCACACTGGCCTTCTTCGTTCTGGTTCTCAGGTCAAATGGGTGGCAGATCAGTGGCGAATCAGGGCACCACACTATCGTAGGGGACAGAGTCTGGCTTTCCACTAAGGTCCTGCCCTTTAAGGTCGACACACACAAGCTCAGTCCCCGTTTCATCAGTCCTTACCTGATCGAAAGCGTCTACAGTCCTTCGGTAGTCTGGCTGAAGCTACCGTTAACCCTCCGATGGATGTACCCAACCTTCCATGTTTCTAGGATCAAACCTGTCCACTACAGCCCAGATCCTAGATAAGAACTTCACCGGGATTTACGCCGTCGGCACCCCAACCATCCGTGTTTTGCGCCTGGAGACGCACATTGAGAGGGGGGTACTGTCAAGACTCTGGTTTTGGATCATGCTTGTGAGCTATATAGCCTCCTGCTGGCAGGACTACCCATGTGTGTTTTGTTTTTGTTCCACCATGTGCTTTTGCTCCTCCTCCTCTTCATGTCTTTGGCTACTTCCCACCAATTTCAGTTTTCACCTGTTCCTCATTTGCCTGCCCTATTTATATCTGCCTCTTCCTATGTTTTCTTTCTTCGTTATCTCCGGCTGTTTGTTCCTCATAGCTACCTCTGCAACTCTTGTAATACCTTTGGGATTTTTTGCCTTGTCTGATTTTTTTTTTGGTAATCCTAGACTTGTTTCCTAATCACCTGTTTGGACTATAATAAACCTTTTGATTATTAGTATCTGCTTTTGGGTCCGATTTTTAAAAACCCTGACACCCTGTCCTGTCTGTACCTGCCCAGCACCTAAAACATTCTTGCCTGGACTGGTATGGGATACTTCACACTACATATCTATTATCACTGCTAAATTGGCAAATTAACTCCCTAGCTCTGTATGTAAAGCTAAGACAAGAAACGCTTGAATTCACTAGCAATTATCTGACAAAAAACAAGGGTGAGGGAAATTTTTGTCAAAATGAGTAAAGGTAAAGTTAACAAATTTTGCTGGATCTGCAAGAATACAGGCCCTATAGTAATGGGGTCGTTCTGTAAACGCAAGGTGTTCATGACTGTGCACAAATACTTACATTTGCACACTGGAATACTGCTGCTCCAACTTCCATCTGACTGACATTCTAACTGGACATGGTGAATCTCCTCTCCATTCTCAGAAATGAAAAGAAAATTAGAAAAGTAAGAAATATACAGGTGGAAATTGTGTACATACAGAAAACAGGATCAGTTAAAATACCTTCAGTTCTGAGTATCCTGGGTTGCAGGTCACAGTGATGTGCTCTTTATAGAAATACTTAGTCTGCACTGGTTCCAGATGTGTGTTGGGGGGCAACACGGGGATCGGACATTGAATGCCTACAGAAAACAAAAGCTACCACTTAAAAACTTTTGTTTGTAAAAATTTGTATAAACCCAATAGCTATTTGCTGCTACCAAATGAAGTGTAGGTGAGTTTCCAGCCCAGATTCTCCCCAGAGTTATCAGTGTGAAACAGGATGCTCAACACATTACTTCCTGTCTGGATTCTGCCAGGTGATCGATCACCACAAAATGGGCCAAATGCTTTGTCTCCTACCTGAATCTGTATAATGAAATAATCATAATCATTATCAGAATTAACTTATATCACATTTCATTATATCACATCTTCTTTATCACAATATCACAACCACCACCATCATTACCACAATATATTACTATAATCATCATTACATTATTATCAGTAACAGTGCCCCTAATATTACCATCCCTATCATTAATAATTCTGTCTTAAAGATGAACATTTTTTTCATGTACACAGATTAAATGTGTTGACATCACAGAAGAAATCCAAATCAAAACAAAAGAGACAAAAATATTAGACTTGATCGTTAACTATTAAATCATTAAATTAAAACTATTAAAACTATTATAGTAAAGCATTATTACATAAAGTTACAAAACCTACTTAAAAGGAAAATCCACAGTATTTGTGGAAACAAGAAGTGCTAGATATAAAGAAAAACAGTGCATTCTGCCATAAAAAAAGAAAAGAAAATTTTTTTATATAATATTTAATATTACTGACAAATATTATCGAGCCATTCATGAATATAATAAATCCATCCCTTAAAACAGGCAATGCCCCTTAAAATCTAAAGTGTGCAGTCATTGCTTTAAACCATTTTGATCCTGCAATACTGTCCAACTGTAAATAAATATTAACCTTTGTTTTGTCTCTGAAATCTTACAAAAATATTTAAAAAGCCATTTGTCAGGCTTTAGGTTTCACCATAGAATTTGGACAGCATTAATAAAAGTTTGACACAAGATCATTCAATCTTATTGATAAATTTGAAAAAACAGTGGGATAAGGATCTCTACACCATCAAATCAAAATCAGTTTACCTGAGGTATTTTTGGTGGATTCAGGGACAATATAAAGTTACTAAAACTTACAACTTGATGACTGTGACTTAATCATCTGTAAATGATCAATGTGTCATATTGATTCAGCTCTCTTCTTCACAAAGCACATCAGCAATATTCCTAAAATTGCATATTTTCACCTTTGCAACATTTTGAAGAAATATCCCCACCTTCTAAGATGCAAAGAAACTAATTCACACTTTTATTTTTATTATTATTTATTATTAGGATAGGTTATTGCAATTCACTTCTGAGAGGATGTTCTAATAAATTATTAGATACACCACAACTTGTTCAAAATGCTGCAGCTACTTCTAGTTCTAACTAGAACCAAGCATTTTGATTACATTAGCCCTGTCTTATTAAACATGCATTGACTACTAGCTAATTTTCTATTAATTACAAAATTTTAATAATAGCATATAAAATTCTACATCAGGCTTCACAGTATCTGAGCAAACTCAATCAATTGTATATCCCAACATGTGACTTCCACTCTCATGGGGAAGATGTATTTTTAGCATCTAAAATTAATGAAATTACTGATTGTGGAAGAGTGTTTACCTAGAAAGCTCATTATCTTTGGAATAGCCTTTCAGTTATTTTTTGTGATTTTGATGCAATATCAATCTTAAATAGTAGATTAAAATCACACTTATTTACTTTTGTAGTAGCTCAGGTTTAACTGTGCCGAGTTGGTGATATGGGATAGTCATTGTCATTTCAACTTTAAAGTCCACTACTTAACAATGCTTTATTTAACTGCTTTTCTTTACCCTTTAACTTCAAGCTTAAGTCTAGCCTTTTCATGGAACAAAATATAAGCCAGGCTTAGGGTGACCAGATGTTCCGCTTTGTGTGGGACAGTCACGCATTTTCGTTACTTTTCATGCGTACCGCAAATTGAGACGTCACGCATCGTTATTAAAATCAGACTCCAGTTTTAAAATGTGTGTTTTATAATCTGGCATTGAACGGCTGTGTTGTCTGTTATCGGGGGAGAGGTGGGCTGTTTGTATCTCAACCAATCGGGAACGGGGATGCAGGTTAAGGGCACTCCTACCAACAATGCAAATCAGGTCAGAAAAGCACCGGCATGCAGCATGCCTCCCAGATATGGAGGAAAAAGAGGTAAACCTGTACAGCTATAAAATGCAGTTATAACGAAGACTGGAAAACTATACACCTGGGTGAAACCAGTGCATGGAGAGTCTGAAAAAGTTGTGTGTGACCGTTTTTCAGTTTCACACTGAGGTGAATATAATGTGAAATGGACACAAACAATGCGAGACTCACAAATAACGTGTAGCTCAAAAGGAGGTTTCTTAGTCTAAGCATGCATTTCTGCTAAAACCCAAACAAGATTCAAACACAGATAAAGTAACAGCAGCTGAACTAACTAGCGTTTAAAGCACACACATACAGTTTTAACGCACATTACAGAACTGTCTGTTCTGTTTAATTGTAAACACACACACACACACACACACATATATATTCATTCATTCATTATCTCCCGCTTATCCTCTATTAGGGTCGCGGTGGGGTTCCCCATGCCCATCCAGGGGAGAACGTCTCGGGCGCTGGGCAGATAGACCCAGGACAGGGCGCCAATCCATCGCTGGGCACACACTCACTCACACAGACACACTCTATAGGGGGCAATTTTTGAAAATTCAATTAACTTGATCCATGTTTTTGGACTGTGGGAGGAAACCGGAGAACCCGGAGGAAACCCACGCAGACACGGGGAGAACATGAAAACTCCACCCAGATGGGGATTCGAACCGGGAATCCCTAGCGCTGAGAGGCGAACGTGCTAACCACTAAGCCACCGTGCCGCCCACACACACACACATATATATATATACAGTGGGTTGCAAAAGTATTCATACCCCTTGAACTTTTCCATATTTTGTCACATTACAACCACAAACATAAATATATTTCACTGGAATTTAATGTGAAAGACCAACACAAAGTGGTATACAATTGTGAAGTGGAATGAAAGTTATACATGAATCAACAATTTTTTTTACAAATAAAAAACTGAAAAGTGCGATGTGCAAAATTATTCAGCCCCCTTTTCCCTGAGT